>RPOG01003278.1:0-28781 GCA_008086565.1 Thalassoma bifasciatum
TTATTATTGATAATAAGAAGGCTGTTCCTTTTTGTTTTCTTTTCTTTATTTATTTTTTCCATCTCTGTGGTGCAGGCGATTCCTTTGACAAACCCCCTCGTCTCTCCACACAGGCCCATGTGAAGTCGAGCCAACTGTGGCTTTAGATCTCTGCACACCATCACAACCAGAGGAACAAAAGGAAAGTAACAAAAAAAAAAAGAGAGAAAGAAAAAAAGAAAAAAATCTGTGTGCAAACTGCTCGGAAGCTATTAAGCACTCAAGTTAGCAAAACTTTTTATAAAGAGTAAGTGAGAACAATTCAGATAAAGGCGCAAAGCCAAAGGCAGACTGGAAACTAGTTGTGAGCAGAATGAGAAAAAGACACAGAAACAGTACTTAAGTAGTTACTGATTCAACGGCAACATGCTGTGGAGTAATGAAATGCAACAATTAATACTTTGAGTGGTCCTTAGTTGACAAAACAACTTCATATTTGAGTTAAACTGATCGTCTTTGATGCTACACTTCTCATTAAAGCTCAATTTCATCCTTCCACAACTTCTCTACAGAAAATCAATTTTTTGGTACTGAAAAAGAGATGTCAAACTTAAACCAATTCCCTGTAAGAATGACATAAATGAACTTTGTTAAACATTGGAATCAGAATACATTGCCAAAAACAAGACACAGGAGTGCCAAATAATGCTTATGTCAAGGATGCTGATTCAGCTTAAGACAAATGAAGGCGACCTGATTTTAGATTTTGACATCCACTACAAGTCACTCTGCTCTTGCTCTCTTTCTGATTCCTATACACCGTCATCTATGTAAAGGAAAAGAAGACCAAAAGTGTAAGTCTAAGTGTGTAGTCATATTAGTGTGGTGTCTCGTTACAAATTTCAACGAGAGGTCTCATTGGACTGATTTTCCAACTACAAGTTTTTGTTTCCCCTGTGCAAAAATATAAAGTATTTGAAAGCACTACTGCAACATTATGTGTTTGGTGAACAATTAAAATGCACACCTGTCTGTGGGAAAGATAGGACAAGCTTTGCAGTCCTATGCAGTCAAATACACGGCAACCAGATACATTAAAGATGCAACACCACCAAAAGTTTCACTTGCACAAGGCTCTAAGATTTACACCTGTACACAGAGGTGAAAGCACTTTGAGTTTTCTATTAAAATTATAATATCCAGAAACCTTTGAACAATAAGTGATGATTAATGGCCCACTACACCAGATGTGGCCTGGCTTCACTCCATAGCGTTTTGACTGCATTCCTCAACTCACAATGTCTGCATGACTGACAGGTCGAGTCGCAAGACCAAGAAGCCCCCACGCTTCCCACTCTACTGATGGGGCTCTCTTCATTCATGTTGGGCAGTAAAACCTAAAACTCGTTGACTCTTGGCCTGGCTCCACTCGTCTCCATTTGTTGTTGTAGTCAAGTTAAATAGGATCTGGTCTTAACACGGTTTGTATTATTTTGAAAGTCACGAAGCAATTTCAGGTGGTTTCTAAGCACAACTTCCTGTCCCGATTAGCCAAACGCTGAATTGATGGGTCACAGCATTTGGTAAAAATAAGATGCCACAACCTGACAGAGCTGATCCATTGTAAGTTGACAGTGACTTGACTGGAGACGTAAACTGCCTGGCCAAAAAAAAAGTCACCACCAAAAATAAAGGTCATACACTAATATTTTGTTGGACAGCCTTTTGCTTTGATTACGGCACGCATTCGCTGTGGCATTGTTTCGATAAGCTTCTGCAATATCACAAGATTTATTTCCATCCAGGGTGCATTAATTTTTCACCAAGATCTTGTATTGATGATGGTAGAGTCTGACCGCTGCGCAAAGCCTTCTCCAGCACATCCCAAAGATCCTCAATGGGGTTAAGGTCTGGACTCTGTGGTGGCCAATCCATGTGTGAAAATGATGTCTCATGCTTCTGAACCAGTCTTTCACAATTTGAGCCCGATGAATCCTGGCTTTGTCATCTTGGAATATGCCCGTGCCATCAGGGAAGAAAAAATCCATTGATGGAATAACCTGGTCATTCAGTATATTCAGGTCGTCAGCTGACCTCATTCTTTGAGCAAATACTGTTGCTGAACCTAGAGCTGACTAACGGCAGCAACCTCAGATCATAACACTGCCCCCACAGGTTTGTACAGTAGGCACTAGGCATGATGGGTGCATCACTTCACCTGCCTCTCTTCTTACCCTGATGCGCCCATCACTCTGGAACAAGGTAAATCTGGACTCATCAGACCACATGACCTTCTTCCAGAGTCCAATCTTTATGCACCCTAGCAAATTGAAGCCTTTTTTTCTGGTTAGCCTCACTGATTAGTGGTTCTGAGTTCTACTGTTGTTTTTCTTTGATTTGATCTCACCACACGCTTAAGTGATCGCCGATCACGATCATTCAGGATTTTTTTTCCGGCCACATTTCTTCCTTGAAGACAATAGTTGCCCACCATCCTTCCAGTTTTTAATAATGCGTTGGACAGTTCTTAACCCAATCTTAGTAGTTTCTGCAATCTCTTTAGATATTTTCTCTGCTTGATGCATGCCAATGATTTGATCCCTCTCAAACAGACTAACATCTTTTCCACGACCACGAGATGTGTCTTTCGTCATGGTTGTTTAGGAAATGAGAAGCAACTCATTGCACCAGTTGGGGTTAAATAACTTGTTGCCAGCTGAAAGATAATCGCCCATGCAGTAATTATCCAATAGAACGCTCGTACCTATTTGCTTAGTTAAATCCAGGTGGCAACTTTTTTTTTGGCCAGGCAGTGTATCTCCGTGACAGATATATGAAACTGTCCGTCTGGCTTGTCAGGTTACCCAAATCTACAGTCCACTCAAAATAAAGATTTTAACCCAATTCATCCATCTGCAGCGCAAAATGACTCAAAATTCCTAAAACACCTCTGGCAAAACATTTTGGGTAGTCTGTCCAGTAGTGACAGGCAGCAGAACCAACCAACTCGTTATGGGAGACGTTACACAACACGTTGGCAGAGCCTGTCATTGGTAAACAGACCGTCCCTTGGAGTGGTGGTCAGCTCATTCAGCTTCATGACAAGCTGGCACTACTGGCCTGCAAATATCCCACCACTCCTGCAACCACTGTATTCTCAGTTGCAGGCAACATTGTAAATAAGAAACGGTCAGCTGTCCTCTCAAACAGTGTCAACAAGTTAGTTCGTCTTAGTAGCTGACTGACAGGGGAGAAACGAGGCCACATTAATGTGGATAAATGTTTGGTAAGACATAGAAAAGTTTCATGAACTGTTAAAGGTGTTTAATGTATAAACTAAGCACATATACATTCACTTCTTTCTGGAGTCTCCCTGCTTATGCAAAATGAAATGTGATTAATATTAATTACAAGTGAATGATATTTAATCATGGTTAATGGAAATGAATCCACAACAACCCTGTGATTAATCTGTTAAAAAATTTTAATCATTTGATAGCACTCCTCAAAACGTTTAGCAACTCCCTCTGAGAAAGCTGATTGATTGTCCCTGTTCACATCCTGAATCTGCTTAAAAGTCAATGCTTTGTCAGACAGGCAGGTTTAGGATGAGGCAGTGAGACAGTCCTACAGACAGGCAGTTTTTAAAAAGAGTTTAAGTCAAAGTGAGTCTCTGGGTAGATTTGTGTTTGACAATTCAATTAAGGCTTCTTTCTCTCCATGGAGGTTTTTGTGTTTGTTGGCTTTATAAAGCTCTATCTCGTACACACCTGCCAGCTTAGAGCTAACACAAGCACAGGGACGATCAAGCTTAATCATACAGACAGAGAGAGAGAGTAAGAGAGGATAAGATGTGCAGAGAGAGAACAGCAGATTTGTGAAACTGGAGAAAGTCCAGTGGGTTAGATGAGGAGAAGCACAGTGGTCTCTCAACAAGTGCAGAGAGTAGATCAGGAAACTGTTGTGCTGCGTTAAACAAGCTCTGAGAATTGTACCTTGACATCTGCTTTTAATTAACAGGTAAACAAAATTTTAAAAAAAGGAAAAAACGCTGCTTAATTTCTTTTTCCTTCTGTATTCCATCTTTCTATCTTGTATTTTCTGTCAACATAAGCAAAGTGGCCAATTTCTCCCTCAATCAGTCCAAGGATAAACACAAAAATCCCTCCTACTTCCCTCATTACTGATGGCAGTGCAAAAAACTTCTTGTACTTTTAGATCCGTGTTGTCTCTCTATGGGGCATCATTTTCCCCTAAATTCATGCAGAAAAACATCAGAAAATAAGCTTTTTCATATACTTTCTTTCCCAAAAAGCCAGAAAAAATCTGAATCAACAACCAGGATTTCTAGTAGTAGGTGGGGTTTTTTGTTTATTTTGAACAGAAATTAACACATTTTCCTCGTCTCTAAATCGATGCATTTATCAAAGCGCTTTCAAACGTGTTACAGTGACTACAGTGAAGTTCAGCTCTGTAATAGAAGTAAAGAATTTAAAAACAAGAAGCACAAGCCTTTTGAATTTTATAGAAATTTTGAGTTATCCAACAACCATTGCCCATCCCAAATACGGTTTTAGATAAAAATCTGATCCACCTGTTTTCAGTGTTGTAACATGCCTACACTTTGTCACACCCTGAATATGTCATGCATCAATAACTTATTGCTCCAAAATAATAAACCAACTTGTAACTCCATAAATCAAATATCTAAGTATCAATAGGTTCAAGTTTCAAGGGTTTAAAGTTGAAGGACTGCTGTCTCCTTGCTTCAATTTAAAATACAAAGTCAACTGTGTGTCAGTACATGCCATGACTTCCTTCATTATAGTCCATGCCAGCACCCTCTGAGAGTAGAAGGTTACGTTTACCTCGGGCCTTTCTCTGATCTCATCAACACTAAAAACAGCCGTTCTTTTTGTATCCCTCCTTCCCTTTCGTCTCCTCTCTCACTCACCTAACTGCCCCTCTCTGCTCCCTCCCTCTCGCTTCATCTCCTCCTCCCCTCCTTTCTTTCTTTCTTTTTCCCCTTTTATCTTCCGCCTCTCCTCGCTCTTTCATGGTGCCCTGTCGTCAAGTGTAAACATGACTGAGCTTCGAGCCAGAGGGGTTCGACTGCTATCAGCTCTTCCTCCGCTCTCGTCCTCCAGTCACGGTCCTCCTGCTGATACCTCAAGGGAAAAAAAAAAAACACTGAGGTTCACTCACTTCACTATACAAAATAGGAATCAGACCAATGAAAGGTGACAACTGCTTCTATAGACTAAGCAGCAGAACAAAATTTAAAGAGAGGGGTGTCTTCAATTGAGGGAGGCATGGATCTGAAATTTTTTAAAAGCCTGGTTAGCTGTTAACTTTGTTCAGAGTTTGACCCCACTACTCACTCTCAAACGTATTTGGTTAAAAGGCCATGATCTATCAGTGATTCTGACAGAGGGAAATGGGTAAAAAAAAATCCTTAATAGAAGCAGTGATATTTGCTTAAGAGATGGAGGAAACCTAAGAACTTGAGAAAAAAGAGAATAGTATATTGGACTTAAAGTTAGCCAGTTTGAGAAGTACTTCAAAAAGACCAACATATTTGGCATCAATTCTTAACAGGTTGAATTATTGTTTGGTTCTGATTTTGTGCTTCTGCTTGTTTTGTTTCTCTCTGGCATCTTGGAAAGTGGAAGTTTAAAACCAAGTTAAATATGCTTTCATTGAGGGCTTTGGTCATTTGAGTTAGTCAGTTTTTCCACATGCCTCTGTTGAAAGGTTGAACTTTGAATTCTCAAAAACTTGTCAAAACAGCCTGTAAATGCCTCTGAATATGAACCAATATTGTTAATATCAAACTGAATGATCCTCTATCATGATTTTCTATTTTTGTCACCTGACTCATAACTGTCTTCTAGAAGTGAAACAAAATGAAATTCCCCCTCATGAATTCATCCTCTACTCAAACGGGAGAGGGAGTTGAAAAAAAAAAAAAAACTGAAAAAGAGCTGAAAAAAAATGTGTTTCTGCTGAAAAAGCAACCACAGTCTGACATTATACATTTGGTCTTTGTGAAACTCTGTGGTTTGGACAAAATTAAAAATAGCTGCAAGTACGCACACACTCACTCACATTCACACCACATGCACCTGTACAGGAAGAGCCTCATACATTAGTTATATAGCAGTGGGTTCATGGGGTCGATGGGGAAGTGAAAGTGGTGCTCAGGTAAATTCCACCAGTTCTGTTTAAAATTTGCTGAAAACAGATGACCACTGAAACCAGAAAAGCATCAGCAGCCTGTAACCAAGAGAGTCTGGGCCAAAGACATCCAGCACACACAGAACATTGTGTATGTGCATGTGACACTGCAGTCTATCTCCTGAAATGTCCCTATTCATAAAAGTAGCATTGCCAGTAGATATGTTAACACAGCATCCAGAAGAAAATGTACAGTATGCATGATTTCCCACATCATAGTAGAGCTCTGAAATACAGCATGCATGTAAACTGAGATTGTTTGGGTTTGAGAGTAGTAATTCTATGACAGAGTTAACCCATAAAGCCTAGCCTCTGAGCAGGTACTGATCCTGCTCCTCAATGAAAGGGCTGAGCAGTCAGGGATCTCATCTACAAAAAAATAATAAAATGGGAATTCCCAGCTTAGTCAAGGCCGTGATAGTTAAACAAAAGAGGGGTAGAAAACCTTCAAATGTGTAAACACAATAGTATTACTGAGTGTATCAATGAGTTTAAAAGAGAAAGGCACTTTGGAAAGTCAAGCAGGCTTTCACTGCAAATTCAGACCAGATCAAAGACAAAGTAAGTAACATGATAAGGCCGAATCCCTAGAGTCTTACTGCACCTTTACGTGTTCATTCCAGTCAGCTTCTCATCCTGAATAGACAGACAGGCTGCAGTTATTTGATAGCTATACCAGGTCAAACCACTTCAAAATCTGGAACTAGATACTATTTGTCTTTTGATTGATAGTCATAGAAAAAAACATTTGTTCAAAATGGTTGCTAATCATCTTCAATCCATTTAATTCATCATCAGATTGTTCAGTTGAATCTGTCCTCACATCTACAGGCTGTTATCACAGATCAAAACCAGCTATCACACAGAGACCCAGAAGAAAGAGAAGCAGAGAGTGAGTCTCACTCTGTCTGGTTAACAAAGTACCAACACCGCTAATTTTGGCTGCACACACACACACACACACACACACAAACAGAGTGATTATAAGTGAGACTGAAACTAATGTGTTTGTCTGTTTCTTTCTTCCAGTAATTATTTAGAAGTCTGTCAACAGAGATGTGAGGAGGCAGAATCTGCACCTCCTCCTCCTCCTCCTCCTCCCCCCATTCTTCTCCTGCAGTTTTCAACAAAACCTGGGTTGTTGCCCTACATGTTTNTTATTATTATTACTACAATTACTTTTTTATTTTTTAATTATTATTATTATTATTATTATTATTATTGAATATGAAGTTGATCACTGGATTTAGATATCTCTATATTTGAATATTATGGAAGAAAACAGTAACACACACACACACACACACACACACACACACACACACACACACACACACACACACACACACACACACACACACACCGAGGTCACGGCTGTGTCGTGTGTCTGGGTCTGAACCGGGTCGAGGACACAAAGCGGCGCTGAAAGATGTCGGGGAGGATTCGTCCGTTCTGACGTGACGCCGCGAGGAAACGACCGCAACCAAACCAAAACATCTACTTCCTGTTCGAGCCGCGTGTCAGACACAACACGAGCGGCGTTTCCATCCGTCCTGTCGTCACCTCGCCAGATAAAGACAGGAAGCGGCGTCCCCTGATCCCCGAGCGAGCGAGCGAGCGGCGACACCTGCTCAGAGCTGATGATGGTCGAGCGAGTTATCATGAAACAAAAACAGGAGATTAAACAGCAACAAAACAAAAAACACAATTCACCTTTTCAACTGTGCGACGATTTTTGACAAAAACTGATGATAAAATCTATCACTGGAGTTTTTAACCTCCAGTACTTTTCCTGTTTTGTCGTTCTGTGTGTCTGCGTCAGTCTTTGTTTTTTTTTTAATCATTTTTTATAATCGGTAAGGTGTAGACGGGGGAACAAAAGTCTGTGATTTTCTTCAAATTCTGACCTGATGACTCAGAATTCTGAGATAAAGGTCAGAATTTAAGAGTTATTTTATTATTTTATCAAGGTCAGAGTTCTAGAATGTTTAGATCTAGATCACAACGTTGTTCTGAGATGAAGGTTGGAATTCTGGAATCATAGAGAGGATTTGATAATTTTAGATCAAGGTCAGAACTCTGGAATAAAATGATGAAGGTCATGGAATACTAGAATACTGGAATTCAGGTTAGAATTCTTGAATTATGAGATCAGGTTCAGAATTTCTGAATTTTTAGATCTATATCAGATTAATGAACTTGAGACTGAGGATGGAATTTGGGATTTTGAGATCAAGGTCAGAGTTCTAGCGTGCTTAGATCAAGGTTAAGAATGTTGTTGATTTGAGATTATGGTCAGAATTCTGGAATTATTCAAATTAAGGTCAATTATTTCAACTTTCTTGTTTAGGTCAGAGCTCTAAATGTCTTAGATGAACTTCTGAGTGCTTTGATTAAAGTTAGAATTCTTGAATTTAAGAGATTAGGTTCAGAATTTCTGGATTCAAAGGAGTTGTTTTTTGGAATTTTAATGTTAAAATGTTTTATTTTGAGATTATGGTAATATAATTCTGGAATTTTAAAATCAAAGTCAGGTACTGGAAGTTGTTTTCGGTCAAGGTCAGAGTTCTAGAAAACTGGAATTCTGGTTAAATTTCTTGATTCATGAGACCAAAGTCAGAATTCCAGAATTTTTTTAGATTTTTGTCAGAACAATGGGCTTAAGATCGAGGACGGGGTTGTGAGATCAAGGTCAGAGTTTTAGAGGGCTTAGGGCAACGTTAAAAATGTTGTTAATTTTGAGATTATGGTTGGAATTCTGGAATTCTAAAAATCAAGGTCAGGTATTTCAACTTTCTTGTTGAGGTCAGAGCTCTAAAATTATTGAATGAATTAGATGAAGTTCTGAGTTCTAGAGGGCACAGATCAAGGTTAAAGTTCTTGAATTAAGAGATCAGGTTCAGAATTTCTGGATTTTGAGGACAGGTCAGAATGATGGAATTTTAGATTCTGAGATTAAGGTCATTTATGGTCATGACTCTGGAATTCTAGAATCAAGATCAGGTACTGGAAGTTGTTTTCTGTCAAGGTCAGAGTTCTAGAAAGCTTAGATGAATTGGTAGAATTCTTGAATTCGGAGAATAAGTTCAGAATCATGGAGTTTAGAGAGCCAAGAATGGAAGTTTGGGATTATGAGGTCAAGGTCAGAGTTCTAGAATTCTTAGATGAACTTTTGAGTGCTTTGATCAAAGTTAGAATTCTTGAATTAAGAGATTAGGTTCAGGATTTCTGGATTTAAATGAAGTTTTTTAGAGTTTTTAATATTAAGAATGTTGTTATTTTGAGAATATGGTAATATAATTCTGGAATTCCCAAATCCAGGTCAGGTACTGGAAGTTGTTTTCTGTCAGGGACAGAGTTCTAGAAAGTTTAGATGAATTGGTAGAAGTCTTGAATTTGTAGAATAAGTTCAGAATCATGGAGTTTGGAGACCCAAGGATGTAAGTTTGCGATTACGAGTTCAAGGTCAGAGTTCTAGAATTCTTAGTTAATGTTCAGATTAATGTTGTCGTTCTTGGATGAAGGTCAAGATTCTAGAATGTTTAGATAAAGGTCAGAATTCTTCTTGAATAGGGGGAATAAGTTCAGAATTTTTTAATTTTTATGAAAGGTCAGCATTTGAAGATCAGGAATGGAATTAGTCAGAATTTGGAATCATGAGATAAAAGTTAATTTTGAGCTCTGACCTCGAGGTCGTTGTCTAGAGACATGTCAGATAACTTTAGTTTGTAGAGACGTGACCTTCATAAAAGTAGTTGTTATAAACCTTCAGGGTTTTTAGCAGCAGTGACTTAATGAATCTAAATCCACAACAAACTGATTTCCTGTTGGGATCATTTCGTTCTCTGAGTTTGTGTTTGGTGGTAAATCTTTCAGAAAAGCGTTCAGGGTGTTCGGTCATAAACTCTCTGAGCTGATCCTCAGTTTATTTTATTTTTATAAAGTCAAAGAGGTTGAGTGTTTGAAGTGTTTGGATCAGCTTCAGCTCTAATTAAAAATCAGAGACGTTTCCTCGGAGCAGCAGGAAGGTGAGAGGACACAGGAAGTGGTGTCAGGTAAACAGGAAGCAGCTTCAGCCGCAGATGTAACAGCTCTGACCTTTGACCTCCAGCTGGAAACGACCATGAGGAATATTTCAGTTTAATAATCGACTCTGAAATCCTCTCGCTGCGTTTTTGCTCCATGACCTCATCATCGCCGCTCTTTCATCTCTGGATGGTTTCAGGCGGACGAGTCGCTCTCTCTCTTTGTCTCTCTCTCTCTCTCTCTCTCTTTGTCTCTCTCTCTCTTTGTCTCTCTCTCTCTCTCTCTCTCTGTCAAAGAAAAGCGTGAAAGCGACACCGCTGCCTCCCCTACAACCTCTCAGGTCCGTCTAAAAAACCAGGTCAGGTGACACACGAGCCGCCGCCACCGCGCCTCTCGCTCTCTTATTCTCTCTTTTCTGTCTCAGGTGAGCTGCTCTTTGAAGGTAAAAGCTGAGGTGGAGTTAACGCCTCGTTCTCTGAAGAAAAAACCTTCCTGTCCGCTTTAAAAACCACGTTTTAACTAAGTCTGAGCAATTAATCGCGAAGTAAATTAAAGTTACTCAACTCAGAGTAACACAACCAATGAGACAAACTGCTAAAAACTACCTTTACAATAAAAACCAATCTGAATCACAGAAAGTGACAAAAAAAAATAGTAATTAAGAAAAAAGTTGAAGGTGGAAAAATGGTCACACAGCAGAAAAGATGTTGGGAGAAAACTTTGAAAAAAACATCAGAAAGTAGCAAAAATGGAATAAAAGTGGCAAAAAAAAGAGTGAAAAGTGACTAAAATGGACATAAAGCAACAAAAAATTAGCAAGAAAAGTGGAAATTTGTTAAAAGGTAACAAAGAGAAGCAACAGTTGGAAGGAAAACTTGAAAAATGAAAAACTTCGGGTCAGTGGAAAAGGGCCATAAATATATAAAAAGTAAGCTATTTTTTTAAATAGCAGCAAAAATTGGCAAAACAATCGAGAGGAAACTTGGTAGTTAGTCAGAAAGTAGCAAGAAATGATCAAAATGTGGCTAAAAAAGGGTGAAAAGTGATTTAAATGGCAAAAAATAAAAAATAAAATAAAATAAAATTTAATGAAAAAATAAGAAAATAGTGAAAAAACTTGGAAAATATTCAGAAAGGAGCAAAAATGGCCCAAAATTGGTAAAAGAAGAGTGAAAAGTGACTAAAAATGTTCAAAAAGCAACATAAACTGGGAAATACGGAAAAGAGTAAAGAGGAAGAAACAATGGAAAAGTTATAAAAACAAATCAAAGTTATAAAAACAGCCAAAGGCAACAAAACTTGGGGAAAAGGTTGTGATAAAACAAAAAAATAGTCAGAAAGTAGCAAATAAAGATCCAAAAGTGGTTAAAAAAGGAACGAAAAGTGATTTAAATGGCAAAAACAGCATCAACAATTAATAAAATAAGAGTGAAAAGTGACTAAAAATGTTCAAAAAGCAACAAAAACTGGGAAATATGGAAAAACAGTTAAGAGGAAGCAACAATGGAAAAGTTATAAAAACAGCCAAAGGCAACAAAACTTGGTGAGAAAGTTTGTGATAAAACAAAAAAATAGTCAGAATGTAGCAAAAAGAAATGTTTCAAAAAGTTGGTAAAAAAGTGTCAGGTGACTAAAACGGGCAAAAATAAATGTAAATGTTTATTTCCAGCCATGTGTTTGTTTAAAAAAGTAAAAGGTTTGGGGTCAAAATCACAGTTAGATTGTTTCTGTGTTTATTCAGCCCTGATTTAAAGCCGAACACGTCCAGAGGTGGCGTGATGATGCGTTTCCTGTTGCAGATAATGAGCCTGTAAGAAGCTGATCTGCTCTTTAAAAGGTCAAAGGTCGACTCAAACACAGGTTTCAGTGTTTCAGGGTTTAAAGACGCCGCGACCTCTGATCACAGAGCTCGCACTCAGGTCAGGAAACAACTACAGAGGCTGTGGAGGGTCAAAATACCCCAACAAAGAGCCTGTGATCCGCTCTGAGGCCTTTAAACTCCAGAGACTGGAGTCAGAAAACAGGAATTTACCTTCGAGAAATTATCTGATAATTCAACAAACTCTGATTAATTCTGACGGAGGAGTTTTTAGAAACAGCTTCTGTTTCTGGGTTAAAGTCTGAAGACAACATTTCTGAGTAAAAAGTCATAATTATGAGATATAAAGTTGAAATTCTGAAATAAAAATTCAAAACACTGGGTGAAAGTCAAACTTTCAAGATTGAAAAGTCAATTTTCTGTCAAATCCAACATTTTAAGGTAAAGTAAAAAAGTAAAAGTAAAGACAAAAAGTCAAAATTTGGGGAAATCTAATTGAAATTTTAAGTTTATAAAGTCAAATTTGTGAGATAATGGAAATAAAACTATTGGAGAAGTCAGAATTTCTCTGGTTAAGTCAAAACTTAGAGATAAAAGTCAAGATTTTCAGAAAATATAGAAAAGATTTCGGGATAAAAAGTCAAAGTCCAAAGGAAAGAGTCAAATTTTTGAGATAAACTTAAAATTCAGAGATAAAAAGATCAAATTTGAAGATAAAGTCAAGACTGTGACATTAATAAGTTGATGTTTGGAGATTAAAAGTCTATATTTTGAGATAATAAAGTCAAGATTTTTGGACACGATCAGAATTTGAGATTAATATCGAAATAATGGGATAAAGAGTCGAATATTTGAGATGAAAAGTAAAAATTTCAAGGACAGCAAGTCAAAACTTTAAATAAGTGGCTTAATTTTAGAATTTAAATGTTTAAATTTTGAGATTGAGTCAAGATTTTGAGATAAACAAGTCAAAATTATGAGATATAAAGTTGAAATTCTAAAATAAAAATTCAAAACACTGGGTAAAAGTCAAACTTTCAAAATAGAAAAGTCAATTTTCTGTCAATTCCAACATTTTCAGGTAAAGTAAAAAATAAACGTAAAGACAAAAAGTCAAAATTTGGGGAAAACTTGTTGAAATTTTAAGTTTATAAAGTCAAAATTGTGAGATAATGGAAATAAAACTATGAGAGAAGTCAGAATTTCTCTGATTAAGTCAAAACTTTGAGATAAAAGTCAAGATTTTTCAGAAAAGATTTTGGGATAAAAAGTCAAAAAAACAAAGAAATCATGAACAAAAAAGTCAAATATTTAAAAAAAAGTCAAAAGTATGAAGAAAATAGAAAATTTTGAGATAAAAAGATTAAATTTACAGATAAAGTCAAAACTTTGACATTAATAAGTTCGTGTTAGGAGATTAAAAGTCTATATTTTGAGATAGAAGTCCAAATTTTAAGATAATAAAGTCAAGATTTTTGGATACACTCGAAATTATGAGATAAAGAGTGAAATATTTGAAGTCCAAAAAGTCAAAACTTTGAGATAAGAAGCTTAATTTTAAGAATAAAAAGTTTAAACTTTGAGATTAAGTCAAGATTTTGGGATAAACAAGTCAAAATTTTGAGATAAAGAGTCAAATTTTTCTCTCTTTATTTCATAATTTTGACATTTCCTCTGAGTATTTCCCCTTTAACTGTCAGAGACTTTTGTTGTGACCCGTCAGAGTGAAAGTGTCAGTAAAAAGGAGAATAATCGTGTTAAAGTGGAAATAAAGAGCAGATTGGATCATGTGCTGCAGGATGGAAATCACATGAAAACAATTCATGCTGAATTCTTCTTCTTCACTCCTTCACTCGTTCACAGCGTTAAAGTGTGGAATAAAAAAAGAACAAAGATCTTTTTCACGCTGGTTCTGTTTTTCATCCTGCAGAAATATTCCACATTAAAACTTAAAAGGTTCATTGTTTACGGCACAGAAACACCGACAGTCTGAAGTGGTGACGCTTCGTTTCAAACTAAAAAAAAAAGAAGATTTTTGGGCCAAATCAGAAGCATATGCTTTCAACATTCAATTATAGAGCTTTTTCTTTTTTTACCCCACAGAAACTTTAACAAGACGCTGTTGTTCACGGCTCAGGAATCATCTCTGACCTCAGGAAACTTAGAGAAACTCAGAGAAACTTAGAGAAACTCAGAGAAACTCAGAGAAACTCAGAGAAACTTAGAGAAACTAAGAGAAACTTAGAGAAACTCAGAGAACTTAGAGAAACTTAGAGAAACTCAGAGAAACTCAGAGAAACTTAGAGAAACTTAGAGAAACTTAGAGAAACTCAGAGAAACTTAGAGAAACTAAGAGAAACTTAGAGAAACTCAGAGAAACTTAGAGAAACTCAGAGAAACTTAGAGAAACTTAGAGAAACTCAGAGAAACTTAGAGAAACTCAGAGAAACTCAGAGAAACTTTGAGAAACTTAGAGAAACTCAGAGAAACTCAGAGAAACTCAGAGAAACTAAGAGAAACTTAGAGAAACTTAGAGAAACTCAGAGAAACTTTTAGAAACTCAGAGAAACTTAGAGAAACTTAGAGAAACTCAGAGAAACTCAGAGAAACTCAGAGAAACTTAGAGAAACTTAAAGAAACTTTAAGAAAAACTCAGAGAAAAAAGGTTAGTAAGTAAAAATAGTTAAAAAAACAAGTCACTGCATCGATCAGTAAGATTCAGAAAGACTCAAAAAGATTCAGAAATATTCAGAAAGACTCAGAAGGTTTTTTAGAAGATGATAAGTGAAGAAATGCAAAAACAAGCTCAGGTTATTGCACAAAAAACATTTACATGATGTCAAAAAACTGGAAAGTTGGACTCAGAGTGGAAACTTTAGAGTTTCTTTAAGGCATTTAGAAATGTTCATGTGGCACATTTGTGATGAATCTTTTAGGATCTTTTCCCGTTAAGAGTCGTTAAAAGTCATTAAGAGTTATAAAGAGTCATTAAGAGTCATTAGAGTCATTAGGAGTCCAGGTGAGTCACAGTCGACTCGGATCAAAACCTCCTGAAGCTCCAGGAAACTTTTCTGATATTTCCTCGTCGTTGTTCCTCCAGCTGTTCGACCACAGAGCACAGAGTGTTTGTCAGAGTTTCTCTGAAGCTGAGGAGGTGAAGACTCAGAGCGTTTATCCAGGAATAAACCACAGTTAATGCATTAAAGTCGACTCAGAAAGACTCAAAACCTGAGAGGCAGAAAACCACAAACCAGCAGGAAGAAAAACTGTGAAACTTTCCTTTAATAACCTGAATTCATCTTTTCTCCTTCGTTCATAAACTGGAGCTAAAGCTGCGAAAATCTCTGAATGAACGAACGCTGACTCAGAGCGTTTGTAGGATTTAATCTGGATTAGTCAAAGTGCCGAGGTCACAGGGTCACGGTTTAAAAAAGAGCTGATCTGATAAAAAAGAGAGAGAACGTTTCATTTCTTATTAACTCATCAAAGCTGGAAAATGTGTCGTTTCTTAAAACATACAAGTAAAAAGAGTTATTAAGATCTTATCTTATCATTATCTATCCTTCATGGTGAGATACTACAGGGGCACCTGAGGGACAAAATAAAGACAACTCATACCTCGTCTTTAAGTTCTGAAAGGTGGCGTTCTTCTTCAGAGTTTGTGTCGAGACTAAAAACTTATTTTTATTTATTAATTCAAGTCCAGAGATATCTAAATCCATTGACTGATTTGATATTTATTTGCTTATAAACTCAATAAAATGTTGCTGATACATTAAAGCTATTATTACACAAGAGTAAATATAATAATCTGATGTTTTTTCATAATGATATTAATTTTTCCATCACTGGACCAAACGTCTGTGTTTGTAAAGAGGAAGTGTTGAACAGACTGAGGTTATTAAGCTGCATTAAAGCTTTTTTATTATCGTACAGCTTTCATCAGCGTTGGTTTTGTTGGTCAGTCGTTAAACACAGCTGTGTTTTTATCAGTGTTTTAATCTAAGGTGTGTGTGTGAAGTGTTTAAGCGCCTGAGGACGTTCAGGTGAAGACCGAGGTCGATGGTTAAAGGTTAAAGAGGTCGAGCTCATGTTTCCGAGCTGATGGACTTTAACGAAGCGTCTGCAGAGAAAAGTGATCAGTGCAGAGATAAAACTGTTTAATAGTCACAGGTCAGAGGTCAAAGATCCTTTTCTCACAAAACAATCAAGAAAACAACAGATGAAGCTGCAGTTCCACCAGTGTCCACCAGGGAAAATTAGATTAAATCACAATTAGACCTGTTGAAATATTCTAAAAACGGATGGTGCATTATTTCTTTCACCTCAAATGTGTCAGAATATCAGTTCACTTTTTATGCAGAATATGTTTTATAACAAAACAAACTGCTCAAAACTAACTTTGCAAAAGCAACAATAAAAGTGATAAATATGAGGGAAAAAACAGCAAAGAGCAGCAATAAAAATAAATCAAATTTAGTCTTAAATGGCAAAAACTGCCAAAAAGCAACAAAATTAAGCGATAAAACTGGGGAAATACTTGAAAACAAAAAGTCAGAAGAGTAAAAAGGGTGAAAAATGTGATGGTAATTGGCAAGAAGTTGCAATGAAACTGGCTAAAAAGTGGCAAAGAGGAGTACAAAGTGATTTATGGGTCAATGAGGTGACGTCCCTTTTTTTGTGTCTGAGTGCAATATTTCCTTCCATCATGAATTGAGTATTTCATCACATGTATTTCTTTATTCCATGAAACCTGTGTTATTTGAACACATCTTTAAACTATTAAAATATAACATGTTTTTTTGTGTTTTGGTTCCTCAAACCCCCAAAATGTCAGGTGGTGCAACCGTCCTGACAAGTATCCACAGTAATTAAACTCTAAAAATTGAATGTCAGTTATTGTAAATGGAAATTAAAAATACAGTGGCATTATTTTATGCTTCANCAATGTAATAATGTGAAATGTTATTTTAACATCAAATTATTTATCTTATTCACAAATAAAAGAAATGAAACACACAAAATGAAAATGTATGAGTCACTACAGACACTTGAGAGATACTTGCCAATAATTTCACACAGAAAAAATAACAGGAACATATAAATATATTTTCATATATTTGGTTGCGCCACCTGACATTTTTGGGTGCTCAGATTAAAAATACTAAAAAATAATGAACCTAAAAACTTTGAAATGTTGGTCAACTACTGAAATCTGTTAGAAAACATAATTCTTCACTCAGAAATATGTTTTTATCCATTTTCAAAGAACTTTTTAAAAATACGTTTTTAGACCCTCTTTTTGTCATTGACCCAAATACAATGGTGCGAAAAGTGACAAAAAAAAAAAAACAGCCAAAAGGCGACAAAAAATGTCAGTGTCCGTACGTCTCGTGTCAGACTTTAACGTCCTGTGGATTAGAAGCATGTGTCAGTGATTGTGTGAGTCCACATAAAGAGGTTTTTGTTGTTTTTCTGCTGAGTCCAGGTCCAGACTCTGATCTCATGACCCTGATCTGATTTTCTCCGCGGGTCAGATGATGAGTCTCCGTCCTGATTCGCTCCAACGTTGGTTTATTGAATCAGACTCTAACGTCTGATGAAGATCCTGCTGAAGTGTTGAAGTTAAACCAGGAGCTGTAATGGTTTTTCTCTCTGTCCTCCTTTATTTTATTTCATTATAGTTCATTTAAAGTCTTTACATCCTGACTCTGACGTCAGCGTAAACTTCACCTGAGAGCTCTGTCCTTACTGTTCAATACTTAAATGACTCATTTTTACCTCGTTCTTAAAGCAGAGTGTCTGCCTCCCGTACTGTGACTGTAGATGATTCCTAAGGCTCCACCTCCCAGACTATTTTCTTTAGGTTTTATGTGTTTTTTTCCGGATTTGTACAACCCTCTGGGCTTTACAGGCACCCCTCCCATACTACTTTTTAGGCACTGAATGTCGTAACCCTGGTTTATGATAAAGTCAATGTTTAAACAAACAGTTGCAAAACAAAAACCGACAAATTTGGGTTCAGGTCCAAAAACAGTTGTGATAAAATCAGGAAAGTTCAATCAAGAAGTAAGAAAACATCAGGATTTTGGAAAAAAAAAGTCACAACAAAGTCGGGAATAAAGTCCAACCAAGGTCAGAATCTGATTCCTGAAAAAAGTAAAAATAAAAAAGTCGGACAAAAGAGTTCACACTTATTGCATCGATTGAGCTCATTTAAAAAACCTGAACTCATTGAGAAAATTGATTTATTGCATTCTTTGAGTATATTGAATTTATTGAACATGAAATTTTGGTTGAATCTGAAATTGTTTTCCTATTTTTTCTGAATGGCCATTCCTTTTGTTTGTGTTTGTTTTACATATATTTGCAATACACGGTACCATTTAAACGCAATTTGTATCTCAGTCTCTTTTTCCCTCCACTCCTAGAGTCGAACAAAAATCTTCTGATCCAGCCCGTTAATAAATAACATATTGCTTTGAGTGTATTAGCGCCCATAAGGTACTAAAATTAGTGTGCACATGCTACACTGAGACAAAGTCTGAATTCTGACAGAAAACGAAAAGAAAACAAAGATGGGATAAAATCAGGAGAGACATGAAGTGAAAAAAAAATCAAGATTTAGAAACAAAGTCACAAAGTCTGAAATCTGTGAATAAAGTCACAAAAAGTCAGGTTACAGAAATGAAAAACTTGCAACCAAGTCAGGATTTTAGAGAGAGTCAGAGTTATAGATCTGAGGAAAAAGTTCTACATCTGAAGAAAAAGTTCAAAAATGGAAATTGGCAAAAAGTTAAAAAATTTAAGGACAAAATTTCCAAACAGAAAAGTGGCAAAAAAGTTTAAAATCTGAGGAGAAAGTTCCAAATTGAAAGTTGGCAAAAAGATTTACAAATTTAGGGAAAAAGTCACGAATGGAAAAGTCACAAAAAGTCGAAATAAAATAAACCCAGAAATCTGTGAATAAAGTCACAAAAAGTCAGGTTACAGAAATAAAAAAGTTGCAAACAAGTCTGGATTCCAACTGAATCACAGAGAGAGTCAGAGTTTTAGATCTGAGGAAAAATTCCAAATAGAAAAGTCACAAAAAGTCAAAAATTTTGAGGAAAAAGTTCCAAACAGAAAAGTGACAAAAATGTTAAAAAATCTGAGGAGAAAGTTCCAAATTGAAAGTTGGTAAAAAAGTTTTAAAAATTGAGGAAAAAAGTCACAAAAAAGTCAAAAAATTTGAGGAAAAAGTTTCAAATAGAAAAGATGTAAAAAGTTATAAATCTCAGGAAAAAGTTCCAAAATTTTTAGGTAAAGTCACAAAAAAAGTCAGGTCTGAGATATTTAGACCTGATTAAATCAAAAGGTTTCAAAAAAAGTCAGAAATTGAACATGAAATATCTGAGGAAAATGGCTCAAACAGAAAAGTTTTAAAAAGTTATAAATATGAGGAAAAAAGTCACAAACAGAGGGGTTGCAAAAAGTTTTCAAAAATGGAGGAAAAATCCCAAATTGAAAAGTTGCAAAAATGTATTAATCTGAGGAAAAAGTTCCAAAATTCTGGGTAAAGTCACAAAAAAGTCAGGTCTGAGATAAAAGTCAGGATTTGGATAAAAAAAGTCAGAAATTGCACAAAAAGTCTGAGTGAATTCAGATTTATTTCCCCCAGAATTTCTTTAATGAAAGTCAGATTTCTGTGTTTGATCCAGAATTTAATATGTTGTCTTTATGTTGTAACAAACTGCTGTTCCTCGTCTGTTTAATCCTGTTTTAACCTGAATCCTGACGCGTTAAAGAGTAAAACTATGAGCTGATGAAAGTCTCTGTCACTGTTTCTTCAGATCTTCTTCTTAGAAAAACACGTTTCCACATTCACAGACGAGGAGTCGAGTCCAAAAATCCCTCACGGAAAAACTCGACATGAATTAAAGAGTTTTTTTTCATCTGATCCAGGAGGAAGGAGCTGGATGTCCTGCAGCTCTTCCTCCTCCTCCTCCTCCTCTTTTTCTCTCTCTCTGTTTGATCTTTCCTGGCTCTGAAACTCTTCCTCAAACTCTGCGTCTCTTCAAAAAGCATTAAACATGAGCAGCTTCCTGTGAAACGGGGAAAGATGTTCAGAGCTGCTCGTCTCTACACCTGGTTTCCTCCGTTAACACACACCTTCACACACTCGTCTTTAAAGCGACAGCCTCGTCTTCGTGTCTGCTAACGGCCTGTGAGCTTTGGAAACCTCACTGCCGTCGTGTGTTAACGTTCAGAGACCACATTTGGCGCTCTGATCAGAGAGGAAACAGCTTTTCCTCGCCACAAAAAGATCCACGACTTAATCACGTCCCTCTGGGAGCTAAAGTCAACCACGGGAGAGAATAAAGGAAACTGACGCTCTTTTTTATTTTTATGAGCTTAGACCAGAGATATTAACCCCTTACATCCAACCAGAACTTAAAACTGTAAAACCATCAAGTCAAAGTTCATCAGTTTCTCCTCATTTGACAGATTAAAGTCTCTAGTTTCAGAAAATGTCATGATTTATATGAGGTTAAAGTCCACATCAGGATAAATGCAGCTCAAACACTTTTTTACACTCTTCATTTTTTATACCAGGTTTATGAAATTTACCACGTCACTTCTACACCTTCTCATCTACATCTGAGTGAAATTTGAGCTTCTTAGGTAAAACTTTGTAAGAGTTAGAGAGTTTTTAGTCTCAGGTGACTCACTGTCCACGCGACGTCCGAAAACTCCGTACGAACAAAACCAGCTTCATCAGTGCTCAGTGTCCTCTTTTTAGTCAGCTTTGCTCTCTTTGTAGAAAAGGTTCAACAAAAATCATTAAATTCACAATCACAGATTGTTCCTCATCATGGAGACTTATATTTTAGAATTCTAGCTTTTATTCAAGATCTTTATTTATTTTCTTTCTAGAATTCTGAAAAAAAAAAATCTTGTGGATTGTTGGTAGAATTCTAGAATATAAAAAGAATTCTAAAATATAATTAGATTCCCAGGGATGTAGATCGGAATATTTCTAGAAGTCTGGAATGTTACTAAAGTTCTGGAATTGAGCAAAAAAAATTTCCATAATTACCAGAATTCTAGAATGTGACTTAAATCATAAAACGTCACTCAAATAATGGGGATGTTACCTGAATTCTATGATCTTGCAGATTCTTGAGTGTTATCAAAAATCTGGAAGGTTGTGTAAATTCTAGAATATAACAGCTACGTTCCCATAATTGAAAAGCGTGAATGGAATTTAAGAATGTTACAGATTCTGTGATGTCTCAAGAGTTCTGGAGTGTTACCTGAATTATGAGATGTTAAGATAATTTCGGTGTGATGACCAAATTTGTGGATTGTTAAGGGGGAAAATCTGGAGCGAATCAAGAATTCTAGAATACAAGTGGAATTCCAGGATGCAACAAGAACTTAAGATTTTCTAAGAATACTAGAATCTCTTTTCAGGATTCTAGAATGTCTGTAGAACCATCAAGTCAAAGTTCATCAGTTTCTCCTCATTTGACAGATTAAAGTCTCTAGTTTCAGAAAATGTCATGTTTTTATATGTGGATAAAGTCCACATCAGGATAAAAGCAGCTGAAACACTTTTTTACACTCTTCATTTTTTATACCAGGTTTATGAAATTCACCACATCACCTCTACACCTTCTCATCTACATCTGAGTGAAATTTGAGCGTCTTAGGTAAAACTTTGTAGGCGTTAGAGAGTTTTTAGTCTCAGGTGATTCACTGTCCATGCGACGTCCGAAAACTCCGTACGAACAAAACCAGCTTCATCAGTGCTCAGTGTCCTCTTTTTAGTCAACTTTGCTCTCTTTATGGAAAAGTTCAACAAAAATCAGGAAATTGAGATTGTTCGTCCCTGTGACAGTGAATGAAGACACACAACGATAAATGAGTATCGCCAATGATTTTAATTAGGGCTGAACTTTTTGTAAAAATATCATATGGCCCTTTTCCACTGACTCGTCTTGGCCCTCCTCTACTCGACTCTACTCAGTTTTAGTTGCGTTTCCATTAGTGCGGTACTACGCAGCAGACGCCAGTTTTTAGAAGAGTTGATGTCAGGAAGCAGCTCCTTCGTTTTCCTCCGCGTGCAGCAGCACCAGGCTGTTGTTTACCTCCGTTGTCATGACGACCCACATTGAGCCGCTGTATTACTTTAATGAAATCTTTTTAAAGCTTTTTTTTTTCCTTTAAAGACCACGGTGGCACATATGTTAGTACAAAATGATGTTTGTGTGGCGTTATAGATGAACATGCACGCACTTCTGCGCAGCACTTTAGCGCAGCTGTGTTATAAGATCCACGCCCACCGTGAGTCTGTAGTCGGGCTAGAGGAAAAGAACCAAACCCAGTAGAGACGAGGAGAGTAGAGCTGGAATTGTGGAGTGGAAAAGAGCCATTATATACTTTTTTNGGGGGGGGGGACGAGGGGGGAGGACGAGGACGAGGGGGGAGGTTTGAGTTACGGGAGGGAAGCCTGTGGGAGACACAGGGGAGGGGGAGGTCTGAAAGCAGGTTATCTTTTCATTTTCAGCCATAATTTTACTACGAGCTGAGATTTGTGCCTTTAGAAACTGAGTTTGAACTGAATTTCTACAAATGCTGGATGTGAAAATGTTGGATGTTAAAATGCTGGATGTGAAAATGTTGGATGTTAAAATGCTGGATGTTAAAATGTTGGATGTTAAAATGCTGGATGTGAAAATGCTGGATGTTAAAATGTTGGATGTTAAAATGCTGGATGTTAAAATGTTGGATGTTAAAATGCTGGATGTTAAAATGCTGGATGTGAAAATGCTGGATGTTAAAATGCTGGATGTTAAAATGCTGGATGTTAAAATGCTGGATGTTAAAATGCTGGATGTTAAAATGCTGAGCCTCATTTCAACTAGAGTAGAACAATTTGCAAAAATAGTCTAATTACGTTTATTTTTTCCTGAATTTAAGATTTTCTGTGTGATTATTTCTGGGCTCCCATTCTCCTGTCAAACAGCCTGAGCACAGAACAACAACAGGAGTAATATAACTCTGGATTAAGGGACAAACTTTGAGATTAAGGGACAAAAAACTGAGATTAAGGGACAAAAATCTGAGATTAAGTGACAAAAATCCGGAACAAGGGATGAACTTTGAGATTAATGGACAAAAATCTAAGATTAAGGAACAAACTTTGACATCAAGGGACAAAAATCTGAGATTAAGAGACAAAAATCTGAAATAAGGGACAAACTTTGAGATTAAGTGACAAAAATCTGAGATTAAGGGACAAACTTTGACATAAAAGGACAAACTTTGAGGTTAAGGGACAAAAATCTGAGATTAAGGGACAAAAATCTGAGATTAAGGGACAAACTTTGAGATTCGAGGACGAAATTTTTGATTAAGGGTCAAAAATCCAGAATAAGGGACAAACTTTGACACCGAGGGACAAAAATCTGAGATTAAGGGACAAAAATCTAAGATTAAGGAACAAACTTTGACATCAAGGGACAAAAATCTGAGATGAAGGGACAGAAATCTGAGATTAAGGGACAAAAAATAAAAATTAAGGGACAAGAATCCGGAACAAGGGATGAACTTTGGGATTAAGGGACAAAAATCTGGGATTAAGGGACAAAAATCTGAGAGTAAGGGACAAAAATGTAAGATTAATGAACAAACTTTGACACCAAGGGACAAACTTTGAGATTAACGGACAAAAATCTGAGATTTAGGGGGAAAAAATCTGAGATTAGGGAACAAACTTTGAAATTAAGGGGCAAATTTTGACATCAAGGGACAAAAATCTGAGATTAAGGGACAAACTTTGAGATTAGGTCTGAGTTTCCCTCTGGACTAAGATGACAGTCGTGAAACTTTCCATGGATCCAGTCGTGACCAAACCAGTCCAGACTGAACAGCGTTGGTGCAAAAGAAGAATTAAAGAATTAAAGAATTAAAGAATGAAAGAATTAAAGAAGTAAAGAATTCTTCATTCAAACATAAATCACTGCTGGTCTTAAATAAGTTTGATGGATGATTTTCTTAGATGGAGTAATAAATCAGTGATGCTCGCTCTGACCTCTCTTTAATTATATTTTCTAACTCTTGTGGGGTTTTTTCTTGGCGTGGGGTTAGAGAGAGAACTTTGATGTGGGGACGTTAAACTCTCGTGTTTGTTTTACGCTTTTATTCTGAGCGATTTGTCAAAGATGAAACAGCGGCTGAGCTCAGAACGATCCGTTTCTTCTCCGCTCGACGTCTTATTCAGGCGCCTGTCAGAGCGAGGCCGACGCCGCTCTGTGAGGTAAAAGTTCCCTTTGAAGACTTTGGGCCTGACTAATCCAGAGACACGACAGATTAAAGAGACAGAATCCTCCCTTTCTTCTTCAGTCACACTTTCTATCTGCACGGAGAAAGTCCCAGCAGCCTCAGCGAGGACTCAGACTTCAGCACAGACACGACTGACGGTCCCACAGAGAAGAGTCAAAAGAGTCAAAGAGTTAAAAGAGTCAAAGAGTCAGAGAGTCAGAGAGTCAGAAAGTCTGAGAGTCTAAGAGTCTAACGAGTCAAAGAGTCAAAAGAGTTAAAGAGTCAAAAGAGTCAAAGAGCAAAAGAGCCAAAGAGTCTGAGAGTCAAAGAGTCAAAAGAGTTAAAGAGTCAAAGAGTTAAAGAGTTTAAGAGTGAAAGAGTCAGAGAGTTAAAGAGTTAAAGAGCCAAAAGAGTCAAAGAACCAAAAGAGTCTAAGAGTCAAAGAGTCAAAGAATCAAAAGAGTCAAAGAGTCAAAGGGTCTAAGAGTCAAAGAGTTAAAGAGTCTAGGAGTCAAAAGAGTCAAAGAGTCAAAAGAATCAAAAGAGTCAAAGAGTCAAAGGGTCTAAGAGTCAAAGAGTCAGAGAGTCAGAGAGTCAAAGAGTTTAAGAGTCAAAAGAGTTAAAGAGTCAAAAGAGTTAAAGAGTCGAAAGAGTTAAAAGAGTCAAAGAGTCCAAGAGTCAAAAGAGTCAAAAGAGTTAAAGAGTCAAAAGAGTTTAAGAGTCGAAAGTTTAAGAGTCCACATCACTGACGGAGTAGATCCACCCCCTGTTGGTCTGGTTCATACGATTTTTATTAAAAAGAGACATTTTTCCACCATTTATGTCTGTGATGCTAACTCAGATGCTAACCCCAACTTTAACCCGCATTTTTTTGCCAATTTTTGTTGCTTTTTGCTATTTTTAGTCACTTTTGACTCTCTTTTTTTCCCCACTTTTTTGCTCCATTTATTCAAACTAACGGACGATTTTTGAAATTTAATCCCAACTGCCTTCCTTGTTTTTGTAATTTGGCCATTTTTACCACTTTTCACTTTTTTTTTTTACCTTTTTGTCACCATTTTTGCTACTTTCTTTCTTTTTCCAAGTTCCATTTAACTTGTCTTGGTGACGTTCTCCTGGCTGGCTGATACAGTCACTTTTTAATCTTTTTTGCCACTTTCGGCCAATTTTTTTATACTCTCTGAATATTTCCCTGGTTTCCTTGCAATTTCCTTGCTTGTGGCAATTATTGTGACCTTAAACTATTTTGTCTCTCTTTCCCACTTTTGTAGTTTCTTTTGTAAAGGTAGTTTTTAACAGTTTGTCTCTTTGGTTGAGTAACTCTGGTGTAGAACAGAAAACATCTGCTGTAAAAACTGAGGCTGATATTTTGACACATTTACAGAAATATTTCACTGTGTGACATTAGAATATTAAAACAGGATATATTGCGACTTAATCTAATTTGCGGTTGATTGCCCGGCCCTAGTGCAAAGACAGAAACTTTCAGGTTTGGTGCAGCTCATAAATGAAGTTTCTCTGTTTTTCTGTGACTGTGAGGCGTTTAATTGAAATGGGATTTTCCTGCAGCAGGTCAGAAACAGACTTTGTGTCTCTCAGGTCTGATCCCTGCTGTTCTCTCCTGCTGCCAAACACAGAAACCATCAGTCAGAGCAGAAACCATCAGTCAGAGCAGAAACCATCAGTCAGAGCAGAAACCATCAGTCACAGCAGAAGATCTTGTTTCTGGAGTCGTCGTCCTGCAGGAGCAGAGTAACAGCAGGTGATGGATGAAGTTCATCTGATCTTCAGCCTGAGAGTCAGTGATGGATGTTCGGCCTCATTATCGACGCCCTCAGCGTCAGAGCGAACGCCGCTTCTAGTGACGGCTGCACACGAGGGCAGTTAATCTCAATATGACCTGTTACAATATTCACAAAAATATTACCAGAAAGCAACAAAATTTTGCAAGAAAATTGGGAGAAAAGTTGAAAAATAATCAGAAGGAAGCAAAAATGGTGAAAAAAAGTGATAGGAAACAGTGGCAGTTGCAAAAATGTTGGGATAAAACTTATTAAAGCGTCAGAAGGAGGCAAAAAAAACCCACGTCCATCACAGCAGGGGGGCGTTTAAGGTGAAACGCAAAAGTTTTGTTGTGTTTTAGCCTCTCGTTTATACAGAAACTGTTTCAGATGCAAACTTTTGAAAACAGCCTCCAGAGTGGAGTTTTCTGAAACACCGTTTCCACGTAAGCATCAAGCCGGCGCTTTCAGTGGAAATGCTAAAACCACTCATGAAACTACAGCGTTTTCGGTCCCTCAGTGTTTTCGTGATAACACAGAATTTTTCAGTGTGGTTTTTGCGTTTTAGGGTGAAGAGAAAAAAGTAAAAAAAAAAAAAAAAGAAAGTAAAAGAAAGTTAAGAGTCAAAGATAGCTCTTTCTGTTCTTCAGTTTTTATAACTAGAAATACAATTTAAAAAGTCCGGTTTAGAAATAACAGGAATAGGTTTTAGGGATTTGAGAAAAGTCAAAATTTATCTAAAAATCTCTTAAAATTTTTTTTTTTGCCTTTTATCCTTTAATTTTGTATTTATTTCGTATAATTTTGACCTTAAATCTTAGAATTTTGACTTTTTATATCAAAATTTCAACGTTTTATCTCAAACATTGCCTTTATTTTAAAAATTAGACTTTTATCATCTCAAAATTTTAACCTTACATGAGAAAGTTTGGACTTTTTCCACATAATGTTGAATTAATTTCTTAACCCCTGGAAGTTTATTGACTTTTTGTCTCAGAATTTTGTCTTTAATCTCAAAATTTCCACTTTTCATATTAAAATATTGACCTTTTATCTCAAAGTTTGAAACAATTCTTACCTTCAGTTTTTATTTTCATCCTCACATTAGAGTAAAAGCTTTTGATGTTTCAATGGTTTGATGTAATTTTCTGTCAAGTTTGTAAATTGACTTTAAATTGTGAAAATTTCACTTAAGTTTGATTTAAAGAAAATCGTGAATCGAATTGAAATCTCTGTATCTGCCAGAAAAATCCCAACTGTTCAGCTCTAGTTGCTGCTGTTGGAAAAGTTTCTTGTTTCGCAGACGACTCCCTGCTGTGAAATGCAAATATTGAAAGTGCAGATTGAAAAAGCTGTTGCTGTTTTTTTTCTCTGTGATAATCTTATGAATTCATGTCGTCTTTGAACGTGTCACCAGAACATTCCCCCCCCCCCCCTGCAGACGTGAGTGCAGACCCTCATTGAAGGACTCATTTAGTTGTGGGGGGGGGTCTGTCAGGCTCTCATTGAGGAGCAGAGCATTCGCCTCCTCACGTCTTACTCCTGCACAAAGAGCGGCTGTGATGTACATACAAATGAGCTCATAATAGCAGCTTTTGTCGCTCAATTCCCTCTGAGTTTAATCTGGCAAACAAACGCCTCTGTGTGCCTGCGCGTGCACGTTTACACGCCGTCAGAGTGTGTGTGTGCACATCCACACTCACCTCGTATCAACACTGAACCCTGGGAAAAGCCAAACATTGTTGGTTGTGTGAGTGCACGACCTGAAGGAGCTGGTGTGTAAAACAGGAAGTAATTAGAGCTAATTATTCAGCTTTAATCACGAGGAAAAAAGTCCCCGTCTGCTGCCTCAGCGCTGTACGTGGTTAACCAGCGTCCTCGGCGTGTAATTATTCTTCAGAGCGGTTTGTTGTTGAGACTCATGATGCTGCGAGTTTATGACCTCTGAGTCATGTGACAGTCTGAGGGATTCACACACAAACTCTTTATTTCTGTTCCTGCTGCCAACCATCCTCCCTCCCTCCAATATTTCCTTCCATCATGAATTGAGTATTTCATCACATGTATTTCTTTATTCTATGAAACCTGTGTTATTTGAACACATCTTTAAACTATTAAAATATAACATGTTTTTTTGTGTTTTGGTTCCTCAAACCCCCAAAATGTCAGGTGGTGCAACCGTCCTGACAAGTATCCACAGTAATTAAACTCTAAAAATTGAATGTCAGTTATTGTAAATGGAAATTAAAAACACAGTGGCATTATTTTATGCTTGAGCCTTTTTAAATAAAACATTCTTTGCAAATAAAAAGAATTTTAAAGCTGTTGAGAAATGTAAAAAACTTTTGTCCCGTAATTTTCACCTTGTCAAATGTCAGGGTGGTGCAACCGTAACATTAGACTTTTATTTTAAAGTGAAGAGAATAAAACAGGAAACAGGAAACTGCATCAGCCAGAGGAGCCCAAATGACATTTGTGACCAAGTGGAAAAGTTTGTAGATTTCTCTGAAATACTGATAAAAAAGGTTTTTTCACTTCATTGGTGACTGGAACAATTTCCATGTCAGGTGGTACAACCAATGTAATAATGTGAAATGTTATTTTAACATCAAATTATTTATCTTATTCAC
>RPOG01003278.1:38810-67655 GCA_008086565.1 Thalassoma bifasciatum
CGCTGCCTGAGCCTGTAGGTCGTTATCATGGGGGGGGGCTCGTCTGGTCCTTCTCCCTCCAGACCCTGAGCCGTATGAAGCTGTGGATCGATATGTTCTGTAGAAAAACAGAATAAAGACAAACAGTCTGTGTGTTCAGTAAACTGAGCTCAACCAGAGACACAAAAAAATCTTTAAGTGATGAAAAAGTGTAAAATAGCAAGAAGAGGCAATAAAATTTAGTTTAATATGGCAACAAAAATGGTTCAAAACAAAAAAAAGAGCAAAAATTTGGGAGTAAACATAGAAGATAGTCAGTGAATAGAAAAAAAAAGGTTAAAAAGAAGCAAAAATGGTCAGAAGAGGGCAAAAAAAAATTGGGGGTTTACCTGGAAAATAGTCAGAAAGAAGCAACATAATGTAAAAACAGCAGCAAAAATTATGGGGAGAGAGCAAAGTGTTGGAAGTAACCTGGAAAATAGTCAGTATGAAGTAGCAAAATAAAATCGAAAAGAAGCAAAAATGGGTTGAAAAGGGCAAAAAATTGGGGGAATACATAGAAAATAGTTAGAAAATGGCAAAAAAAAAAAAAAAAAAGAATTCAAAAGCAGCAAAAATAGGTGGAAGAAGGCAATAAAAATTGGGAGAATAATTGAGATATAGCCAGTATTATTTAGCAAGAAAATATTGCAATTATGTGCAAATATGTCAACATAATGTGAAAAAAAGAAGCAAAATTGGGCGAAAAATGGCAAAAAATTGGGAGAATTCCTGGAAAAATGTCAGAAAATGGTAATAAAAAAGGTAAAAAGCAGCAGAAATTGGTGGAAGAGAGAGCAAAAAATTGGACGAAAACCTGGAAAATATTTAGATAGTAGCAACATTATGTTTTTAAAAAAGCAGCAAAATTGGACAGAAAATAAGATAAGATAAGATAAGATAAACCTTTATTAGTCCCACAGGGGGAAATTTCAGCTTTACAGCAGCAGCAAGATACAAGAGAAACATAGAAAGATTTACAAATGAAACTATAGGTAATAAAAATAAAATAGACAATAAACATAAATACAATTCAATTTACAAGATTAACATATGTAAAAGATCTGAAACAGTATTTTACAATATATAAGAAAATCAGTGTATGTACAGTATAGAACAAAGAATGATGGATGGCAAATACAAATGGCAAAAACATTGGGAGAAAACCTGGAAAACAGTCAGAAAGTAGCAATATAATGATATGAAGCAGCAAAAATAGGTGAAGAGGGCGAAAAATTGGGGAAAAACTTGGAAAATAGTTAGAAAGTAATAAACTTATTGTTAAAAAAAGCAACAAAATTTGCAGACAATGGCAAAAAAATGGGAGAAAACCTGGAAAACAGTTAGAAAGTAGCTGATCTAAAAGCAGCAAAAAAAAAAATATATATATGTATGTGCATGAAAATGGACTAAAATGGTCAAAAAAGCATTAAAATCATTTAACATATGATGAGGAAACCAAATGGTTGGCTACAAAAATAATCTCCATTGGATTAGTTTTGCAAATGTTTCAGCTCCTTAAACTCAGTGTTTCTCTGCTCCTATTATAAATGGGGGGGTTAACTCCCAGCAGCCCCCCCCCTCCAGCTTTAATTCAATAGGCTGTGACACCTGAGAGCTGGTCCACTGCTGCTCTCGCCCTTTAACCATCAGGCCGGACCAGACTGAGCCCTGAGGGGGGGGGGCGAGGCGGGGCGGGGCTGAATTAGACATGCAGATACTGTTTTTACTCTGAAACTCGACCTCTTTTTGTTTGGCGGCGCTGGCGAAGGCGGCGGCGCTGTGTGTGTCTGCGGGCAAAGAGATGTTTTGGTTGAAACAGTGGATTTAAAAGTCAAAGGAGGATTTTTCCCTGAGACGATCATTAAACCTGCAGCAGCTCTGCAGACACACACCAGACTCTTTGTGCTACTGATACCAGGTTTAAGGGGGGGGCAGACACAGATGATGCTTCACACCCAGGTTTAACCCCCCCCCTCAGATTTATGGTCCTTTAGAGGAGGTTCAAAGGTAAACTGGACTCAGGTGTTTGTGTTTGTCTCACTTTACAGCGTTTGTTCCTCAGAGTGAGCAGAAACATTTATGAGGATCATATTCTGTCCTGAAGCTTCTAGAAACACGACAAACAGAACTGGAGCTGCAAACATTTTACATCACATCGTTCATACATAAGAATAAACAGTGACACCTGAGCTAAAGTAACATGTGTCACCTCTTTAATCTGAGAAACTCAACAGTTAATTCACCCACCGCTGCTTTAAAGAGTCTAAGGTACAAATTTGTGCCTAAATCATGCGTAAGAACGTTTGACACACAAAAAAACATTGGGAGAAATCCTGGAAAACAGTCAGGAAGTAGCAATATAATAATATAAAGCAGCAAAAATAGGTGAAGAGGGCAAAAAAATTTGGAGAAAACTTGGAAAATAGTTAGAAAGTAATAACCTTATTGTTAAAAAATGCAACAAAGTTAGGCAGAAAATGGCAAAGAATTGGGAGAAAACCTGGAAAATAGCAAAAAAAAAAAAAGGTTAATAAGCAGCAGAAATGGGTGAGAGACAGCAAAAATTGGAGGGATACCTAGAAAATAGTCAGATAAAAGCAACATTATGTTAAAAAAAGCAGCAAAATTGGACAGAAAATGGCAAAAACATTGGGAGAAAACCTGGAAAAAAGTCAGAAAGTAGCAATATAATGATATGAAGCAGCAAAAATAAGTGAAGAGGGCAAAAAATTGGGAGAAAACTTGGAAAATTGTTAGAAAGTAATAACATTATTGTTAAAAAAACCAACAAAATTGGACAGAAAATGGCAAAAACATTGAGAGAAAATCTGGAAAACAGTCAGTAAGTAGCTGATCCAAATGCAGTAAAAAAATTATACGCGACCAAAATTGGCAAAAAGCAGTGAAAAGGCCCAATGTGTTTATGTCGGCTTGTTTGATTGGTCACATTCCAGATTTACGGCAACATTCTACAAATCTCACCTTTCCATAACTCTGGTTACATTTGAGAATTTACAAAAACATTCTAGAATTCTGGGTGACGTTCCAGAATTGTAGCAACATTCCGGAATTCTGCAACACTCTAGAATTCTGTTCACAAGGCATCGTGATGCCAGTGACACCTTAGAATCTAAAGAGAAAAACTGAGATATAGTTAGAAAGTAGTAACAAAATGTTAAAAATGTGCAAAATTGGGCAGAAAATAGCAAAAAATTGGGAGAAAACCTGGAAAATAGCTAAAAAAAAGATTAATAAGCAGCAGAAATGGCTGAGAGACAGCAAAAATATACCTAGAAATATGTTTTTCTCTGAGCAGACGAAGACGTGTTGACCCTCCCTGATGAAACATTACCCAGAAGCCCCTCTGTTTTGGCCTCCTGCCGCGTTGATGCTCCATAAATCTCCGTTGTCTCTGAGCTGAAGTATCATGAACGGAGGATGTTTACAGACGGATTGATTTATCTGCTCCCGCTGAGGTTTGAGCGCCCGCGGGCGTCTCTGTGTTTCTGACATTAAAGAAACAAAGATGGAGGCGCTGGCGTCGCCGGCGTCGCCTCGGGGTCAGACGGAAACAAACAGAGATGCTGGCGGACGGAGACGCTCGCCTGTTTTAGTTCAGTCTGAGCTCGTTCTAACGTCTCCTCTCTCTCTCTCTCTCTCCTCATGTTCCTCTGTGATCTGACGGCTGCTGTTTCCATCAAAGGTAAGAATAAACACACCTACGCTGCCGTGTTTCTGCAAAAACACATGTACACAGATATCTGGGGAAACAGGTTTATACTGAGCGACAGAACATCAGCTGATCACTAAAATATTTTCTTTTTCTGCTGTGACTGATTTCACCAGGATTATATTTATTTATCCTCACTGATGCTCAACCTTTTTTTTTCTCTGATAGTCTTTGCTGATGCTCGTCCTGCCTCAGATTTTTACTGTAATACCTGAGGTTGGAATTCTGCTATGATTATACACCTGTACAGCATCTACTTTACAAATTATACAGAGCCATGTTTCAAAAACGAGTAGATTAATAAGAAAAGTGAAGTGTGCTCTCCCTGCCTTAACTTTCCACTCGTGCACATGATGGTTAAAAATCAGCCATGATTAAACACCTGTATGTGCAACATCTACTTTGTGTTTCTAAGACTACTAAATAAGTGTGAAAAATTCAAAATAAAGGAGTAAAGTGTGCTCTCCCCACCTCAGATTTTCATATTTGCACATGTGGTTACAAATAAACCATGATTAAGCCGTGTTTCAAAAACGAATGAATAAGTTAAAAAACTAAATAAAGAGTGAGGTGTGCTCCCCCTGCCTCTGTTCTCAACATGTGTACATGTGGGAAACAAATTAACCCACTGTGTTATACACCTCAATGTGCAATATCTACTTTATGTTTCTTATACTAGTCAATAAATCTGAAAAATTAAGAAACAAAGTGAGGTGTGCTCTCCCTGCCTTAGGTTTTCACATGCACATTGAGCTGATAATTAGCCACAATTAAACACCTGTATGTGCAACATCTATTTTTTATATTCTGTGAAGTCTTGTTTCAAAATCTGATATATAAAATAGAAAAGTAAATACAGAAAAGTGAGGTGTGCTCTCCTTGCCTCAGCATTTCACATGTGCACAAAGGGTTGTAAATCAGTCATGATTAGATACCTGTTTGTGCAACATTTACTTATCATATTCTATGAAGCCACGTTTTAAAGACACATAAATAAATTTGAAAACTAAATAAAAAAAAGTTAGATGTGCTCTCCCTGCCTCGGCATCTAATACTTGCACATGAGATCACAAAATAATCATGATGAGACACCTGTGTGTGTAAAATCTACCTTACGTTTCATGATCTGGTCTATAAATTTTTAAATATTAAGGAAAATAAGTGAGGTGTGCTCTCCCCGCCTCATTTATTCACATGTGCACATCATAAGCAGTTGTAAATCAGCTGTGATTAAACACCTACATGTGCCACATCTAATTTACTTATTCTATGAAGCTAAAACTTGTAAAAAGATTAGAAAAAATCAATGAAAAAGTAAGATGTGCTCTCCCCGCTTCAGCTTTTAAACATGTGCACATCATAGGCGGTTGTAAATCAGGCACGACTGAATACCTGTGTGTGCAACATCTACTTAACCCTTTCTGTGTACCCCTGTTTCAAAAACAGGTAAATAAATTTGAAAAGTAAATAAAGAAAATAAAAGTGTGCTCTCCCTGCCGCAGCTTTTAATATGTGCACATGGGGTAAGAGACTAGCCATGATTAGACACCTGTGCATGCAACATCTAATTTGCTTATTTTATGAAGCTAAAACTCCTAAATAGTTTTTGAAAAAATCAGAAAAGAGAAGGGAAGTGTGCTCTTCCCGTCTCACAGACACATGGAAGGGTGAGGAGATCCCAGAAAATCCTTAAAAATGTCGGTGTTGGCGTGATATTTATGCACAAAAAAAAATTCAAGCTTGTAGGTCAAAGTACTTAGAGGGGCTGCAGTTTTCAGTCAGTAGGGGGCGCTGTGATGCACATATTAGTCAAGTTAATCAAGTAACTAGATGTGTTCAATTTTAAAAAATGCAGTCAATCTTTGGGATTAAATGTTGTGAATTTTATTGGAAGTTACACCTCTGCTGCACCCACAATTACCTGCATTTTTGCACCCTTTTCTAGTATTTTGCACTTTATCTGCAGACTGTAGGAAGCTGAAACCTATGCAAAAAAATTGTCTTATATACACCTGCTGCGTACAGAATAATAATAAAGTCTAGGTCATAAGACGTAACATTTTTTTGTGCTGAAATTTCCCAAAAGTAGGATCTCAAAACTTAAACTCATGATATTTTCTTTGTGCTGAGTGAACTGTAGTGTTTCTAATTTTATGAAACCAAGAGTTTATTATTGTTTTTGAAGAGTCAGAGTTTGTAACATCAAGGTCTTGTTTGTCACGTTTTCACATCTTTGCTGATTTCATGGTTAAATTTATTCATTTAAAGAATGAAAATATGAGTCTCCTTCATGATTTATGGAATATAAAAACATTAATCTCAGACCTTTTTCTCGTCGTGGCCTCGTCTGTGAAACTAACCCCTGAAAGCAAACCCCGACCTCAGAGAGAAGTGTTTTTATTCTGTTAACGTGTGAAAATTCATGAGCGCTCAGGTTTGATTGTAAACTCTGATCTTTGTGAACGTGTGATCTGTTCGTCTGCATGAGAATCAGTCACTTCTAAATGCAAATGGAGGCAGAGAGAAGAGGCAGGAACAGTTCATGTGCAAATGAAGTTAATGTAGAGGGAGGAACCAGAGGCTGCTTCGCTTTCAGGGTTTCTGAGGATCCTCTTTCTATTATACCCCAGTGCATTCTGGGAGACAAGAGGAGTGCTGTTTTTAAAGGGTAAAATAACACTTCACACATATAACTCTGCTGTTTATTCTCTCCTGTTTGTCTCATTTTACTTCAGTCAACATGAAAACATCACTTTGTTTGAGCTTCTTGCAGTTTTCCCTGAGTTTTAAAAAATATTTTAACCTGTGACTAAATTTACAAAAACAGAATCAGATTTATTAAGTAATTTATACATTACAACATGTAAACAAAACTAATGTTTGATGAAAAAAAAAAAGTGTCAATGCACTTTGAACAGCCCTTCAAAATAAAAGCCCAATCCATTTTGCTGTATGGTAGGTCTCCCTTTGTTTTTACACAATGCTTTTATTTTGAAGTTGTTCCCAGGAAAGGTATTAGTTAGGATGTACCTGGCATAGCGCTGTTTTTTTAAATCTCTTTTCAGTTGTTATGAAAGATTTTGTTGGAGGAAAGTCATGATAAATATTCACTAACATCAGGTTGCAGAAGATATTTGGTCTTGTTTGATCTTCCTCTCCCTTTGCATCCCTCTCTTTACTCCACTGATATTTGTGTCTCATAACTTAATTTAACAAGATCGTATCATGAAACTTCAAACTTTTACACCTGGTGAACACCTTTAAGTATCTGTAAGACAAAGAAATTCAGGGGATCTTTGAAGATAGCGCTTATTTTAGCCTTTGGTCAATGTTTTAGCCTTCGTCCATTTTTTAGCCTTCGGTCCATTTTTTAGCCTGAAGCTCATGTTTTAGCCTTTGGTTTATTTTGTAGCATTAAGCCCATGTTTTGACTTTTAGCTCATGATGTAGCCTTTACCTATTTTTTTAACCTTTGGTTTACTTTTTAGCCTTTAGCTCATGTTTTAGCCTTTAGCTCATGTTTTAGCCTTAAGCTCATGTTTTAGCCTTTAGCTCATGTTTTAACCTTTGGTTTATTTTGTTACCATAAGCTCATGATATAGCCTTCAGTCCATGTTTTAGCCTTTAGCTCATGTTTTAGCCTGTGGTCCATGTTTTAGCCTTTAGCTCATGTTTTAGCCTGTGGTCCATGTTTTAGCCTGTTGCTCATGTTTAAGCATTTGGTTTATTTTGTAGCCTTAAGCCCATGTTTTAGCCGTTAGCTCATGTTTTAGCCTGTGGTCCATGTTTTAGCCTTTAGCTCATGTTTTAGCCTGTGGTCCATGTTTTAGCCTGTTGCTCATGTTTAAGCATTTGGTTTATTTTGTAGCCTTAAGCTCATGTTTTAGCCGTTAGCTCATGTTTTAGCCTTCACCTCACGTTTTAGCCCCTAGCACATGTATTAGCCTTAGGCTCATATTTGAGCCTTTGGTCCATGTTTTAGCCTTTAGCTCATGTTTTAGCCTTTAGCTCATGTTGTAGCCTGTTGCTCATGTTTAAGCATTTAGCTGACATTTTAGCCTGTAGCTTATGTTTTAGCCTTTGGTTTATTTTGTAGCCTTCTGCCCATGTTTTAGCCTTTAGCTCATGTTTTAGCCTTTACCTCACGTTTTAGCCCTTAGCTCATGTATTAGCCTTAGGCTCATATTTGAGCCTTTGGTCCATGTTTTAGCCTTTAGCTCAGGTTTAAGCCTTTGGTTTATTTTGTAGCCTTAAGCCCATGTTTTGACTTTTAGCTCATAATTTAGCCTTTCCCTTCCATTTTTGCCTTTGGTTTATTTTTGTTACCTTTAGCTCCTGTTTTAGCCTTTAGCTCATGTTTTAGCCTTTAGCTCATGTTTTAGCCTTTTTGCCCATGTTTTAACCTTTAGCTCATGTTTTAGCCTTTAGCTCATGTTTTAGCCTTTAGCTCATGTTTTAACCTTTAGCTCATGTTTTAACCTTTAGCTCATGTTTTAGCCTTTAGCTCATGTTTTAGCCTTTACCTCACGTTTTAGCCTTTAGCTCATGTTTTAGCCTTTAGCTCAGGTTTATGCCTTTACCTCATGTTTTAGCCTTCAGTCCATGTTTTAGCCTTTAGCTCAGGTTTAAGCCTTTAGCTCAGTTTTAGCCTTTAGCTCCTGTTTTAGCCTTTAGCTCATGTTTGAGCCTTTGGTCCATGTTTAAGCCTTTAGCTCATGTTTTAGCCTTTAGCTCAGGTTTAAGCCTTTACCTCACGTTTTAGCCTTTAGCTCATGGTTAGCCTTTGGTCCATGTTTTAGCCTTTAGCACAGGTTTAAGTCTGTAGCTCATGTTTTAGCCTTTAGCTCATATTTGAGCCTTTGGTCCATGTTTTAGCCTTTGGTCAGTGTTTCGAACCTTTAGCTAATGTTTTAGCCTTCAGTCCATGTTTTAGCCTTTAGCTCATATTTGAGCCTTTGGTCCATGTTTTAGCCTTTAGCTCATATTTAAGCCTTTAGCTCATGTTTTAACCTTTGGTTTATTTTGTTACCATGAGCTCATGTTTTGACTTTTAGCTCATGATTTAGCCTTCAGTCCATGTTTTAGCCTTTGGTCCATGTTTTAGCCTTTAGCTCATGTTTCAGCCTTTGGTCCATGTTTTAGCCTTTAGCTCATATTTAAGCCTTTAGCTCATGTTTTAGCCTTTAGCTCATGTTTTAGCCTTTAGCTCATGTTTTAGCCTTTGGCTCATGATTTAGCCTTCAGTCCATGTTTTAGCTTTTGGACCATGTTTTAGCCTTTAGCTCACATTTGAGCCTTAAGCTCATGTTTTAGCCTTTAGCCCATGTTTCAGCCTTTGGTCCATGTTTTAGCCTTTAGCTCATATTTAAGCCTTTAGCTCATGTTTTAGCCTTTAGCTCATGTTTTTGCCTTTAGCTCATGTTTTAGCCTTTGGTCCATGTTTTAGCCTTTAGCTCATGTTTTAGCCTTTAGCTCATGTTTTAGCCTTTGGCTCAGGTTTTAGCCTTTAGCTCCTGTTTTAGCCTTTAGCTCCTGTTTTAGCCTTTAGCTCAGGTTTAAGCCTTTAGTTTATTTTGTAGCCTTAAGCCCATGTTTTGACTTTTAGCTCATAATTTAGCCTTTCCCTTCCGTTTTAGCCTTTGGTTTATTTTTGTTACCTTTAGCTCATGTTTTAGCCTTTAGCTCCTGTTTTAGCCTTTAGCTCCTGTTTTAGTCTTTAGCTCATGTTTTAGCCTTTAGCTCATGTTTTAGCCTTTAGCTCAACTGTCTTTTCTGACTTGCTGTTGTCATGGAGACGTCTGTGTCAATCAATCTGGTCCAATCTGACCCGTTCAGTCCTTGGAGCTAGGAATCAGCATCTAGAAAGAACCTGTTGTAGCCTTGATAAAGTTATTTTCAGTTGTGGAAAAAAGACTGAAACATTTTTCTGAAACAGCAAAACAAAAACAGGATGTTTTAGTGGAACAGTCAGAACGACCTCACCTGCTCTCAGAGAAACTCTGTGTATGAGGAGGCGTTTAGGGACCGACGGGCAGAGGGAAACTTCAGTTCGTGGCCTGAGAGCAGGGGGTTCAGATGGCAACGATTATGGGATGGCAGCCACGGTTTCCACGGCAGCAGAGAGAACTCAGACAGGAAGCAGAGTCGTCCAATCAGGCGTCAGGATGAGACAAGGGGAGGGTGTCAAGCTCAGGTAATTGGCTGTCAGCGACGAAGACGAGCCAGCGTGGGACCAGACTATTCAACACACACACACACACACACACACACACACACACACACACACACACACACACACACACACACACACACACTCTTCTTCCTCTTCACCTTTGAGACGTTCGGCCTCCAACAACAGCTGCTGCCCTGAACTTCGTTTATATTCACACTCAGCCAAACCGGCCAATTAGTGTCTTCACAGCGTATAATTGTGTGTGTGTGTGTGTGTGTGTGTGTGTGTGTGTGTGTGTGTGTGTGTGTGTGTGAAGGTGTCATTTCGTTGAGTCTCAGGAGGTCGCGCCACCTCCTGCAGGGCGGTGTCTCTCCCCAGAGTGTGAGTGACAGTTCGCTCAGGGGGGGGTCTTTGTGTCCGCCGGGCCTCGCTGCTTTCCAAAGCTGTTTACATTTAAGGGGAGAGGAAACCAGCACGCCGCCGCCATCGCCATCGCCATGTGTGTGTGCGTGTGTGTGTGTCTGTTTTTCCCAGGAGCTTTTGAATATTTCAGCTCAAATTAATTTACAGACACTTTTTGTCTGAACTCGTTTCACGACTTCGATGAGTTCACAAACGTTCACAGTTCTGACGAGGTCACGTTCACTCCAGAACATTCACACGCGTTTGTAAACACTGACATCAGCTCTAAACTTTAAATGCACTCAGAGAAGTCAACGTGCACTCACTCTGAAACTTAAACATGCACCATAAAAACCTTAAATGCACTCTGAAACCAGTTAAACACGAGCATGCACATACACATCTATGCACTCACTCTAAAGGGATAAAAAGCTTTCCGAAATCATTAAATGCACTTCCATCAAAATGTTAACACGCATACTGCAATTTAAAATGCACTTTGAAGGGTTTAAATGCGCTCATTCTGTAACGTTAACATGCTTTTGCTCTAACTCTGAAAGAGTTAAATGCACTCACACTGAAACTTGAACGCACTCTGAAACATTAAAATGCTTCCATATTTTATTAAAATGCGCTCACACTACAGGGATAGAATGCACTCCTAAACCCAAAATGCGCTCAAAAACATGCTAGCACTATGAAGCGTTGATATGCGCCAACGCTAAAATGGAAAAATGCGCTGGGAAACATTCTGGTTTTACAAAATGTTAACGTGCACTCTGAAGGGTTAAAATGCGCCGACTCTGACGGAGTTACATGCACTCGAGAAAGTTAACATGCACAATTAAACGTTGTTTTGCGCTGATACTGAAACTGTTCTATGCACTTGAATAACCTTAAATGCACTATGAAATATGTCAGCACACCAAACCGTTAAAATGCACTGACCCAGAAGGGTTAACATGCACTTATTCAAAAAAGGTAAAATACGTAAGTAAAAAGGTCAAAATGCACAAACATGCGTTCACTCTGACACCGGTCTTATACACTCTGAAATATATTTGCACAACAAAACGTTAACATGCACTCACGATAAAGAGTGAATAGGCACTTACTCACAAGGGTCAACATGCACTCAGTTAAAAAAGGTGAAAATGCACTAACATGCACTTATCCTGAAACCAGTCACGTGCACTGTAAAATCTTTAATGCGCTCTGAAATGTGCTTGCATGAAAAACGTTAACATGCACCCACTTGAAAAAGATAAAACGCTCCAACTAAAAAAAGTAAAATGCACCCACTTTAGAGGGTAAACATGCACTAAGATGTACTCACTCTAAAACCGGTTACATGCACTCTAAAATATTTAATGCACTCTGAAATGTGCTTGGACAACAAAACGTAAACATGCACTCACCCTGAACTTGAACATGTACTTACTCTGAGGCTTTGATGCGCATTCACCGTAAACGTTTTTGCACTCGCTCTGAAAGTGAAAATGCACCAACCTGGACACATTTACATGCACTCTAAAATTAAAGTTAAGACTCTGCAGCTACATTAAGAAAACTTTCAGGGTTTTTAAAATTTTACAATCAATTCTGTGCAAATATCTAAATTTCAATCTGGAATAATTTGCTTTAATTCTCTTTATTTGAGTTTAATGTTTATGGATTAATTCTGTCTCTATGTTGGAGAAACATTTTAGATTTTTCTGTTTCTCTGGGTCAGATTTTTGCTTCAGTCTCTGCTTCAGACTCTTCATCACTCATCACTCTGCTCATAATTCAGGAAGTGTTTTAAAGGAAAAAGCTTCCTGCACTCAGGAGGAGACGCAGCAGCTCCTCCATTATCAGAGAGAGAGAGAGAGAGAGAGAGAGAGAGAGAGAGAGAGAGAGAGAGAGAGAGAGAGGGAGAGAGAGAGAAAGAGAGAGAGAGAGAGAGAGAGAGAGAGTTTTAACGAAGTGATGAAGCTTCGTTAGACTCGGCGCTCGCTCTGCAGGACGACGACAAAACAACAAAACCTCGATCTGTCGATAAAAACCTGCTTAGACATCAATGTCTCTCTGACACCGAGAGAATCAACACTTGACCTCCAGACTCTCTCTCTCTCTCTCTCTCTCTCTCTCTCTCTCTCTCTCTCTCGCTCAGGTGTGAAGGTCGAGCTCTGAATTGTTCACAGAAACAACATAATCACCTCACAGCTCCATGAGTGGGAGGAAAAAAAAAAAACACACCATGAGTGGGGTTTGTTGCCAAGTAACGCAGCCTGAAGAGTGTGTGTGAGTGTGTGTGAGTGTGTGTGAGTGTGTGTGTGAGTGTGTGTGAGTGTGTGTGATCCTCCATAATAACGCAGGAGTGTGTGTGTGCGTTCAAGTGTGTGTGAAATGAAATAACAAAGGAATTTAGCAGGAACACTAATGGAGGAGGAACTCTTCATTTCCATCGTTTCTCTTCACAGTTTCACAGATTTTCATCCTTTTTCTGGATTCATGCTGCTCTGGTTTTAAACATAAGAACATTTATTAAATTTAAGGATGGGAAAATGTAAAACACAAACATGCTACAGAAACTCACCTGAACATAGTCTGATTTTTTTAGGATAAAACTTAAAATGAACATGAATTTAGAGGCAGTTTAAAAAAAAACATTTAATAAAATTAAGATGCTTTTAATCAGTATTTATTCCTGCTGTTTGTCTCTTTGTGGTTTAAAACAATGATTCCCAGCTTATTCCAACTTTATGAAACCTTCAGAGCACTTTTTAAATTTATAAATAATCAAACATTTTAAAAATTATTTCAAAAGAAACAAAGGTTCAACATTAAAAATGTTATTCTTTTTTTTTTCCCACATAATTACACAAACTACCACCACTACAAAAATTCTACTATCTTAGATTATTATTGACAACACCTTCACGGACAATATTAGGTAGAAATTTTGAGATAAAGAGTAAAAAAAGTGAGATAAAATAAAAAAGATTCTAGTCATAATCTCAAAATTTTGACTCTTTTTCATACTTTTGACTTTAACTCAAAATTAAGACTTTTTAATCTCAAAATTAAGACTGTTTTATATCAAAAGTAAGACTTTTTTTATCTCGAAATATCAACTTTTCTATCTCAAAATTTTGACTTTTTACCTCAAAATTTCGACTATTTATCTCAAAATTTAGACCTTTAAATCTCAAAATTTTGACTTTTTTATCTCTAAATATAGACCTTTAAATCTCGATATTTAGACTTTTTTTATCTCAAAATTTAAACCTTTAAATTTCAAAATTTTGACTTTTTTTTATCTCAAAATTTAAACCTTTAAATTTCGAAATTTCGACTTTTTTTATCTCAAAATTTAGACCTTTAAATTTCCAAATTTCGACTTTTTTATCTCAAAATTTAGACCTTTAAATCTCAAAATTTTGACTCTTTATCTGACAATTAAGAATTTTTTTATCCCAAAATTCAGACTCAATCTCAAAATTTAGACTTTCAAATCTCAAAACTTTTTTTTTTTTCATACTTTTGACTTAATCCTAAATTTAAACTCATTTATCTCAAAATTTTGACTTATTTTTATCTCCAAATTTAGACTTTATCCTAAAATTTTGACTTTTTAATCTCATAATCTAGACTTTTCATCATACTTTTGACTATATCTCACAATCTTGACCTTATTTAATATCAAATTTTAATTTAATATGGGCCAAAAAAAATCACAACAAACCCTTGTTTTCATTTTTTTTAATATCTATATAACTGGCAGAAATGGGCTTCCATATAGAAGTGACCTCAAGTAGCTCCTTGCTCCTTAAAGGGTTAAATCACATTATACCAACAGGTTTTTTTTCAGTTTTTTAGGGGAGTGTGGTGGTTTTTGTCTCTCTAAATTCTCCATAAAACAAAATAATCATCTGCATCATCAGGTCAGAGCTGTTCATGATCCTCCCCCGCTGTTGCAGACACAGATTTCCCTCCTTAATTAAAAGATAATGCGTCTTAATTAGGATGGTTTGGTTACAGATGAGCTGAAAACATCAGGAACGACTCGTTCGTCTCTTCAGGCGTCGTAATGAGACATTTTTGATGTCAGAGTTTATTAAGATGACACACGCGCTCGTTAACGCAGATTATTTCCTCGTGTTTTTGATCAGAGATGTTTGTGAGTAACAGAATAATTAAAAATCCTCTGAGAAGATTCTGTGAAGAGTCTTTGGGTTTAATGAAAACACTCTTTGGTCCGGACTCAGAGGAATCTTTCTCTCAGCAGCTGCAGAGTTTCTCTGAACGTCGTTACAGTAAAAACTCTGTGGATAATTAAAGTGTGGTGACTTCACTGAGCGCGCTCAGTAGAGACCGCCAAGCTCTGCTAGGAAATCCTCCACCACAGAAACGAGCGGGAGCCGGGTTTGTTTGACTCCTCGCTGCCAGCATCAACACCACCCTGTGTGTGTTTAAGAGAGTGTGTGTGTGTGTGTGTGTTTAAATGTGTGTGTGTGTGTGTGTGTGAGGGGGGGGCTGGTAAAGGCCACCCATGTCTTCAATCTGTGTCATAAAACAGGAATGAAGTAAAACAGGCGCCTGATTCAAATCTGAGAAAAAAAAAAAGAGCCGTTTTACCGTTTTTCAACAGCAGGGGGCGCTGTCCCACTTTGACCTTTCATGACGGGTGACAAGAAATTTATTCAAGCAGCGAATTTGTCGTCTTTAACAGAAAATCTAACCTCAGCTTTAAATGTTTAAATGTCAAAAAACTGTCACAACCGTGAAAATTATTTGTTGGAGGTTAATCACTTTATCATTTATAGCAAATATCAGCAAAACTAGCTCCACTTGTTCCAGTCATTCTTTTTTTTTTTTTTTTAAAGCTATTTTTTGGGCTTTTCTGCCTTTAATTAGATAGACGAGGACAGTGGATAGAGTAGGAAAGGGGGAGAGAGTGGGAAACAGGCCACAGGCAGGAATCGAACCCAGGTCACCAGCTCGAGGGCGAACCTCATGGTGCGCGGCTATATCCACTAGGCCAGTGGTTCCCAAAGTGGGGGTCTGGACCCTTTGGGGGTCGCGAGACATTGATAGGGGGTCATGGAATGTGTCCCCAAAATCAAAAACTATTAACAATTCCACATTTTATCCATTATTGTGAGAATAAAAGCAAAAATTGGGGTGAAAGATAATATAAAATTATGCAAACAGAAAATGTTTTATCTGTTTTTCACATTTCTTTGTTCAAGTTTGATGCCGTAAACTCAGCAAAGTGCACATTAGTCTGTAAATTTTCTGATTTTCCGATGAGTTAAATTAATTCCTCAGGGGTTTTTTGCCTTCGACACAAACAAAGTATCCGATCATTTCAAAATAAAACACCATGTTCCTGCTCCCAACTTTGATTTTTTTTTAACCTCAGAATTGTAACTTTTTATCACTTTTTTCCCTCCAAATATTCTTATTTAGTTTTTTTTTTAAACTTTTTATGTCATAATTTTGCCCTTATCTGAAAAATGTTGAGGTTTTTTCCTGAGTTTTGACTTTTAATCTCATAATTTCATTTTTATATTTTGACATTTTGCTGTTTAACTAGAAATTTTGTCGTTGAATTTTATTAACATTGACTTTTTTTGGGTGACTGTTTACATCCAGGTTGTCGAGCTTTAGAGCAGCAGAGCTACAGCTCCAACTAGTGGAGGGAGGCTGAACTGCAGCTCAAACACAACATATGAAAATATTTCACATTTCTTATCATGTCTCCTGAGTTTGAAGCTGAGTAAAATCGAACAGACGAATGGATTTTGCGGTTGCTGATGAGTCGTTGATTCTTTGGGCGTTTCCGTTTCCTCTGGTGCATTAAACAGAACAAAGAGATGAAACTGTTTGTGTCTCTGTGTTGGAGGAAGTTGCAGATTGCTTTTACCGTAAAGCCTCCAGGAAGCTTTTTAAACTCTCTCTGCAGACGCGCGGTGGTGATGGACAGGACGAGAGCGTTTAATGGCGTCCTTATTGCCCTCCTGTGCCCCGTCCAGAGCGAAAGAATCTGAGAGGAGAGGCCGCGCTCACTCACTCGTTCATCCATCATTGGTTCATTTCTGCTGTGATCTGTCTCTTTGTCAGGATGCTTCAGTCGGAGGAAGCTCCTCTTTAATCTTCCTGCTTTAATGGACGGAGGAAGAATCTCTAATATTCAAGCGTTCGTCTCCACGGAGAAAGAGATAATAAAGACGGCAGCTCACGCTCTGTTAGAGACGAACGAAGACGACGAACTAATCGACTCTGGGCCTTTGGGAGCCGTCGTATATGAGCGAAAGATTAATGACAGAGTCGACGTAATATCATCATCAGACGCCACTTTAAAGCTTTAAAGCCCCTGATTCTGCATCTTAACCGTCGCCATGGTGACGTTTACAGTGATGGAGTTTTTTATTCTTCAGGACGGTTCAGCTCGTTAGTCCACATCTATGAAAAACTTCCAGTGTGAGTCACAACTTGTTTCTTTGTGACTCTTTGTACTGTATTGCGTCTAATTTTAACATACCACACCCAAACAAATATTAAACTGTATCGTACCATTTGGCATCACAACACAGAATTGTTACTCATAGTATAGAGAAGATTCACATTATGATGCAACATTGTTGTATTTTATCACATCACATCATTGAAAATCATAACCATTGTAACTTAGACTTCCTTTATTGTCACTACAAATAACTAACAGCTTTGTTCAAGGTTATAACTTAATTTGAGGTGGTAAAAATTGCCAAAAAAGCAACAAAAATTGGTACTTGAATTGGGATAAAACCAGGAAATGTGGTATGAAAAAGTGGTATGAAATGGTCCAACAGTGGCAAAAAAAGAGTGAAGCCAACAAAAAGCTACAAAGAAATTTTCAGATGAAACTTCAAACAATTCAGAAAGTAGCAAAAATGGTGAAAAGTGGTAAAAAATGGCCAAAAACAGCAACAAACATTGGCCTTAAAAAGGGATAAAACCATTAAATACTCAAAAAGTAGAAAAATTGGCCCAAAAATGGCAAAAAAAAAGAATGACAAGTGACTAAAATTGCCAAAAAAGCAACAAATTTTGGCATTTGAATTGGGATAAAACCTGGAAATACCAAAAAAGTAGCATAAAATGGTCCAAAAGTGGCAAAAAAAAGAGTGAAGCCAACAAAATAAGGAAAGAAATTTTTGGATAAAGCTTCAAAAAATTCATAAAGGAGCAAAAATGGTGAAAAGTCACAGAAAATGGTGAAGAGTGGTAAAAATGGCCAAAAACAGTAAAAAACATTGGCTTTTAAATTGGGATAAAACCTGGAAATACTCAAACAGTAGCAAAAATAGAGTGAAAAGCGACTGAAATGGCAGAAAAAGGTAAAAAAAAATTTGCAAGAAAATTTTGAAGGAAACTTAAAAAAATTCAGAAAGTAGCAACAATGATCAAGAGTGACAAAAATAGTAGAAAAACTGTATAAAATTGCCAAAAAATCAGCAAAAATTGGCATTTAAATTGGGACAAAACCTGGAAATACTCAAATAGTAGCACAAAATCATCCAAAAGTTGCCAAAAATAGAGTAAAGCCAACAAAAAGCTACAAAGCATTTTTGGATGAAACTTCAAAAAAAAAAAGAAAGGAGCAAAAATGATGAAAAGTGACGAAAAATAGTGAAAACTAGTAAAAATGGTCAAAAACAACAACAAACATTGGCTTTTAAATTGGGATAAAACCTAGAAATACACTAAAGTAGCAAATAGTGGTGCAAAAGTGGCCAAAAAAATACAGTGAAAAGTGACTGAAATGGCAAAAAAAGGTAAAAAATTTGCAAGAAAATTTTGGAGGAAACTATAAAAATTCAGAAAGTAGTGAAGAGTGACAAAAATATTTAAAAAATGGTAAAAAAGTGGCCACTAAATCAGCAAAAATTGGCATTTAAATTGGGATACAACCTGGAAATACTCAAAAAGTTGCGTAAAATTGTCCCAAATTTGAAAAAAAAAAAAGAGTGAAAAGTGGTAAAAATGGGCAAAAAGCAACAAAAATTAGCAAGAAAATTTTGTAGGAAACTTTCAAACTGAAGTAAGAAGCAACAATGGTGAAAAAAAATGTCAAAAAACATGGCTGAAAATGACTAAAGTCAACAAAAATGGCAAGAAAGTTTGGATTCAACTTGGAAAATAGTGATAAAGTATCAAAAAATGTTCCAAAAGTTTTAAAAAAGAAGGTAAAAGTGTTTAAATGTGTAAAAATCAGTCCCAGTTGTTGTGGTAGTGGGTTGTTGTTGTTGTTGTGCTGTAATTAATGAAACTGTTCATGTTCAACAATGAGTTTGTTTAAAAACAGAGAAGATGGAAACTAGAAATAATCACACAAAAATATCAGAATATATGAAATAATAATCACAGTTAGATTATTTTTCTCAGAAATCGTTCAGCTCTACTTCTGAGTAAGAACAAAAACAGATTTCTCCTCGTCTGCTCTCTAAAAATATTTTCTTTTTTCCAACATACTATGTTAAAAAAGCAGAAAAATTGGGCAGAAAAAAAAAAAAGTTGGGAGAAAAACTGAGATCATGTCAGAAAGTAGTAACAAAATGTTAAAAATATGCAAAATTGGGCAGAAAATAGCAAAAAATTGGGAGAAAACGTGGAAAATCGCTAAAAAAAAGATTAATAAGCAGCAGAAATGGATGAGAGACAGTAAAAATTGGAGGGATACTTAAAAAATAGTCAGATAAAAGCAACATTATGTTAAAAAAAGCAGCAAAATCAGACAGAAAATGGCAAAGAATTGGGAGAAAACCTGGAAAACAGCCAGAATGTAGCAATACAAAAATATAAAGAAAGTAAAGCAAGAAAGTTTGGATTCAACTTGGAAAATAGTGATAAAGTATCAAAAAATGTTCCAAAAGTGTTAAAAAAATAAAAGGTAAAGTGTTTAAATGTGTAAAAATCAGTCCCAGTTGTTGTGGTAGTGGGTTGTTGTTGTTGGGCTGTAATTAATGAAACTGTTCATGTTCAAAATGAGTTTGATTAAAATCACAGAAGATGGAAACTAGAAATAATCACACAAAAAAATCAGAATATAGGAAATAATAATCACAGTTAGGTTATTTTTGCAAGCCCTAAAAGTGCAGGAAACTCTTTTTACTTCTGTGAATTCCATCAAATCCAATTTGCCGAGCCCGCCCCTGGTGGACACTGGAGGAACTGCACGTTGTGTTTGTTCACAGCTGATTTTCTTGTCCCTCTTCTTCCTGAGAGTCTCTTCTTCTTCTTCTCCTCGCCGTCGTCTGCTCCTGGTCGTCTGCCAGAGGATCGTGGAGTGTCGCCACATTCCAGGTTGGCACTCGTGTCTGAACACGGCCGAGCTGTCGACATCTCCCAGAGACGAACGAGCGAGAGAGCGAGCGTCCATCTGCCGAGTCGTCGTTTATTACACTCACTGATGCGAAAAGCAGCTCGGGGAACGGAGCGTCCCGTGCTCGCCGCTCCGTCCCAGCTCAGCCTTTTTCCTCGTGTCTGTTGAAGCCATCGCAGTCGGATCATCTTTCAGACGGTTTGGAAACAACATCCCGCTTCTTTCCTCTGCGTCGTCGTCGTCTCGTATCTGTCATGAATCTCTGCTGAGGCGGCGTCTTCCTGGAGGATTTAAGCGTGCAGCCAGAGTCTGAGCGAAACAGCCGCCGCTTTCATCAGAAACATCTATCAGACGCCGCGTTCGGCTGCAAACTGCTGAGCCGCTCTGTTCCACTCCGACTCAATCTTCCATCTTTGGCTCTGGACGCTGGAAAAACATCGAGTCTGACCCCAGATGTTTGACATTACCGCTGCTCAAAGTCGGGCCGATAATAAATCCTCTGTTAATTTCTGCTCATGCACTTTGCAGAGAAGTTTTGCTGCTACTTGTGTAAACGTTTTGCTGCGGGCGAGCTGTGTGTAGAGTCTTTGTGGCATTAAAAGAAACAAGCGAAGGAACAAACCCGGGCTCTAAAAGTGGACTCATTACTGGATTAGAGTCCGTTTTTAAAAGCAGAGACAGGTTTCTTTACCTGAGCGCAGCCTAATCCGTCTTAATCTAATAATTGCTCCCATATTCAGCATGTCCTGTTTGAGCGCAGCTGCAGGGGACGGAGAGGCCTCAGAATACACTGTAAAATAAAGTTAGTTCACTTTACTTAAAGAAAACTTAAGCATGACTTTGTGACCCTTTTGTGTGTTGAACTTACTTAAATATCTCAATCTATGCTACTTGATTAATAATCTTACATATACTTGTAGTTTAAAGAAAGAGACATACACCCCCCCAAACAAAAACGACTGGTAACTATAGTTGCCAAACGAAAAAGCCCGAAATAAAAGAGGAAAATTGTAATATAAAAATAAGTGTGAAGAAATCACGTTTACAGGAATTTTAGTTTCAAGTTCTGCAGGAAAATACCGTTTTACTGATACATTACACAGCCAGTCTACGCCATGTAGAGTAGACAGACAGTCTACGCCCGGAAGCAAAGACCTTCAGTCTACACCATTAAACAAAGACAGCCAGTCCTAGCCATCTAGTATTGACAGCCAGTCTACACCAAGAAGCAAAGACAGTCTATTCCACGAAGCAAGGACAGCCAGTCTACGCCAGGAAGCAAAGACAGTCAGTCTAATCAGGGAAGCAATGACAGCCAGTCTACGCCAAGAAGCAAAGACAGACAGTCTACGCCAAGAAGCAAAGGCAGCCAGTCTAAGCCATGAAGCAAAGACAGACAGTCTACGCCAAGAAGCAAAGACAGACAGTCTACGCCAAGAAGCAAAGACAGACAGTCTACGCCAAGAAGCAAAGACAGACAGTCTACGGCAAGAAGCAAAGGCAGCCAGTCTAAGCCAAGAAGCAAAGGCAGCCAGTCTAAGCCATGAAGCAAAGACAGACAGTCTACGCCAAGAAGCAAAGACAGACAGTCTACGGCAAGAAGCAAAGGCAGCCGGTCTATGCAATAAAGAAAAGACAGCAAGTCTACGCCAGGAAGCTTAGAAAGACAGTCTACTCCATGGAGCAAAGACAGCCAGTCTACATCACGAAAGAAAGACAGACAGTCTACGCCACGAAGCAAAGACCTTCAGTCTACACCATTAAACAAAGACAGCCAGTCCAAGCCATCTAGTATTGACAGCCAGTCTACGCCCTGAAGCAATGATAGCCGGTCTTTGCAATTGAGAAAAGACAGCCAGTCTACTCCAGGAAGCTTAGAAAGCCAGTCTACGCAATGTAGCCTAGAAAGCCTGTCTACGCAATGTAGCCTAGAGAGCCAGTCTACGCCATGAAGCAATGATAGCCAGTCTACGCAATTAAGAAAAGACAGCCAGTCTACACCAGGAAGCAAAGACAGCCAGTCTACTCCACAGAGCCTAGAAAGCCAGTCTACTCCAAGAAGCAAAGACAAACAGTCCAAGCCATCTAGTATAGAAAGCCAGTCTATGCAATTAAGAAAAGACAGCCAGTCTACTCCATGAAGCAAAGACAGCCAGTCTACTCCACAGAGCCTGGAAAGCCGGTCTACACAAGGAAGTGAAGACAGCCAGTCTACGCCAGGAAGCTTAGACTGGTTGTCTACCCCAATTTTGCATAGACAGCCAGTCTATAAATGATAATATTGCTGTTTTGATACCATTTTCAACTAATATAACTCTACTGGTATAATAGTGCAAGTCCACCCTTTAAAGATAAATAACCTTTTATATTATATTCTTAAGAATATTTAAAATAGGAGTTCCATTGTGAAAAAAAGATATTGTAAATATCCAAAATAAATAATCAATACAACCAAAAACAATCAATAAAATTGACTGTTATTCTCTGTCAACAAAAAATGCACTTGAATAAAAACCACACAAAACCAAAAGCAATATATAATATAATGGGGGCTTAAAATGATTGAATCAACAAAAGGGGGGCGCTGCAAAAAAAAGAAAGTTGAGAAAAACTAGTTAAACTGCTGATTTGAATAACTCAGAAACAGTAATTTAAGAAAAGAAACTGTCATGTTTTTACAGTGTGAGGGTAATAAACTTCACTGTGGAGCCTCTGGTGTTTTTATCATCCTCGGTGCCTCTGCCCCCCCCCCCCCCCCCCCCCCCGTCCTCCTCCTGTCAGCTCCTCCCGTGCATCAGCCCGTCGTGTTTCAACAGTCGGCGTTTTATGAGTGGGTGTTGAAACGCGGCGAGGCCCGGCCGCGCTCAGATGTCTCTATTTTGGATTCAGACTGACAGTTATGAAGCGCGGCGGCGAGGGACGAGGCGGCGCAGGGCGGCGAGAGACGAGGAGCTCGGTCTGCGGCGAAGCATGCAGAACACGCTCTGAGACCTGACATTTACACGCCACACGCTAACGTGGAGCGACGTGACGGGTCAGGGCCGCGACCACGAATACAAAAAACTCACTATTTATAACTTTATATGACCTTTGACCCTGGTTATGTCTTCAGATTTACTCCACACTCTTCTACACATTTTTTTCTATTTCTCCTCTATAGTGAAAATGTGTTTGACATCTTCATTTATATTTTTGAATTCCTTTTTTTAATATGTGGTATCATAGACCTCATGTACATTTAATTATACCTCTTTTTTTAGCAGAAAAAAGCAGAGATTTTGCACTTTTTGTATTGAAAGATTGGTATCTGTCAAAGTCATGGCAAGATATTTTATTGTGAACGGCAACAAGATGGTATAAATTTTGATAAAACACACAATTAATAAAAAAAAAATAGCTATAACTACAGTTACATGCAAATAGCAAAGCATGAAACCATCCAGTCCTATTGATAACCTCAGTTTAAAAGTTTTGATGAGGTCATTATGACTTCACCGTTAAACATCTGTGTGGTTTCCATGTGACGGACCTTCTCCATTCATTCTAATGGGCCAAAAAAAAAGGGGAAATAGTGAATATCTTCAATAGTACAACTGTTAGGAATGTACTAATTGTTTACCTCTTCTGACTTCCTTTGTGGCTATCTTTCTGTTTTGTTGTGGCATTTACATTCGTGTCATGGCTTTCGCAAACTGTCTGACACTTACCAGCCACCGTAGCAAAGCGCTCACTCCATCACTACTTTGAAAACAAAAACCAAAAAATATTGAGCGCCCACAGTTGAACGGTCTTGTGGTTTCATGGTAATGGGCCTTCTCCATTCATTCTCATTGGCCAAAAAAACGGGAACTAATTTAGTATTTTCCCATTCCCATTATTCTTCTCCATTCATTTTAATGGGCCAAAAAATGGGAAAATACTGAATATGTTTTTGTTGTGTTGTAGCTTTCGCAAACGCTTACTCCATCACTACTTTGAAAACCAGAATAAAAATATGGAGCGCCCACAGTTGAACGGTCTTGTGGTTTCATGGTAGCAAATCTCCTCCATTCATTTCAATGGGCCAAAAAAATGGGAGAATACTGAATATATTTTTGTTGTGTTGTAGCTTTCGCAAACGCTTACTCCATCACTACTTTGAAAACCAAAATAAAAATATGGAGCGCCCACAGTTGAACGGTCTTGTGGTTTCATGGTAACAAAGCTTCTCCATTCATTCTAATGGGCCAAAAAAACAGGAAAATTCTGAATATATTTTTGTTGTGTTGTAGCTTTCGCAAACGCTTACTCCATCACTACTTTGAAAACCAGAATAAAAATATGGAGTGCCCACAGTTGAACGGTCTTGTGGTTTCATGGTAACAAAGCTTCTCCATTCATTCTAATGGGCCAAAAAAACAGGAAAATTCTGAATATATTTTTGTTGTGTTGTAGCTTTCGCAAATGCTTACTCCATCACTACTTTGAAAACAAAAACAGAAATATGGAGCGCCCACAGTTGAACGGTCTTGTGGTTTCATGGTAACAAATCTCTTCCATTCATTTCAATGGGCCAAACAAATGGGAGAATACTGAATACATTTTTGTTGTGTTGTAGCTTTCGCAAACGCTTACTCCATCACTATTTTGAAAACCAAAATAAAAATATGGAGCGCCCACAGATGAACAGTCTTGTGGTTTCATGGTAACAAAGCTTCTCCATTCATTCTAATGGGCCAAAAAAACAGGAAAATTTGGAATATATTTTTGTTGTGTTGTAGCTTTCGCAAACGTTTACTCCATCACTACTTTGAAAACAAAAACCAAAATATTGAGCGCCCACAGTTGAACGGTCTTGTGGTTTCATGGTAACAAATCTCCTCCATTCATTTCAATGGGCCAAAAAAATGGGAAAATACTGAATATATTTTTGTTGTGTTGTAGCTTTCGCAAACGCTTACTCCATCACTACTTTGAAAACCAAAATAAAAATATGGAGTGCCCACGGCTGAACTTTCTTGTGGTTTCATGGGAACAAATCTCCTCCATTCATTTCAATGGGCCAAAAAAATGGGAGAATACTGAATATCTCAAAAAGTACAACCGTTAGGAATCTGCCAAAAAAATCGCAATTCCATTTTTTTTTTCTAAAACCGTTCAGCCCTAGTGGACACTCGAGGAAGTGCAGTTTCTAAAAACGTTCAGCTTCATATTCTAAGTGGAGAAGTTTCTGCTTGTTGAGTCCTGATGTGACTTCTCCTGACATTGATTTAAGGAACTCTAAACGTTGAACTTGAACTTTGCACGTTAAACAAAGCTTCACTTCATGAGTTTCTACAAAGAGTCTTTGTCTGACGCACGTCTGAGAGCTTGTGTTTTGGAAGTGGAGCCAAAAATCCGACTTTAAGAGCGTCGTTTGTCATGAAGTGGAGTTTATATCTGCTCTACAGAGGGAAGCGCTTCTTTAAAGTTCCCTCATGCCGATTGTTCCTCGCTCCACAGTTTCTGGTCTTTAACTCTGATTTATGATGATGCTTTTTTTCCGGCGTGAACCATAATGGAGATTTATTCTCCCGCTCGCTCCTCTGGGGGCTGAACTCCTCGCCGTGAGTCTGGAGCCGGCTGCAGGTTTCCTGTTCGGCCGATAATGAGGCGGTAAATTCGCTGATGGGTGGTCGATTAAAACAATGTGTGAGGAGCGAGGGGGCGGAGCCAGGACGGGGCTTTGATGCTGTTGATTGGCTCCCTGCTGGGGTTATTAAAGATTTATGGCTCACGCGCTGTCACGGCGACCACATGGAGCTTTGGCGGCTAATTAACGCCTGAAAATGAAGATTATTTCTGTCACCTGTCAGTGTGCAGACTCAGCATGTTGATCTCTTAATTATAAAAACCAAAGATTCACAAAGACGCCTCAGAGGAAAATCACATCATTATCACTCACTGTATCTTCAAGAACCAGGTGTTGATTAACAGACTTTTATTATTCAAGTTTATTCACATTCAAAACCTTTAAGAACTTTTATTATTTAAATAATGTGAGAATATACGTGGAAAATATGCCTCAAAGCCACCAGGGGTTTTTAAAGTGGAATTATAATAACAAACTGTATGAGCAGCAACACATATGTCTCATTTAATGTGAAATACTCCTAAATAATTAATGTCAGAATTTTATAATAGAATACTTGATGATATATTCCAACATGATGTGATACAACATTTTATAAGATAAGATCAGGTTAGATCAGATACCCCTTTATTTTTCTCACAATAAGGAATTTTACACCATATTTTGTTTGATCTGACATGATGTGACATGATATGATCCAACAATTAGTTGTTACATGATATGAAATGAAAGGAAACAGTTGGATGTTTTCAAAAATCTTTATTCAAGCCGAACATTTTTTCCTATATTGTAATTACCTTATTTCATTCTGTTCCAACTTAATGTAAAAAAAGTCTTTGTTTTTTGTTTGGGGGATTCCCACTCTGCTCTCTTTATCTCTCGCGCTCTTATTTTGAAGGGCTCTCAGTCTCTTTCTCTGACTCTGACTCAGAGAAAACAGAAGTATTGATTCAGACTTTTGAAGAACCTGAGCGCCTACATCAGGGAGGTGTCCCACTCTACATGAGTGTGTGTGTGTGTGTTTACACTGTGTGTGTGTGTGTGTGTGTGTGTGTGTGTGTGTGATGTAGGTCACTGTGCCTCTGTTTGAACTGTGAAGTTGGCAGATTCCCTTTTTTCTCAACCTCCTCCGTCTCTTTGTCAGTCTGTCATCCTGTGGTTTGAGAAAACACCTCACCACACACACACACACACACACACACACACACACACACACTCCTGCGTGCCTGGTGGATTGTTTGAGGAGGATGTTTGGAAAAACTCGACGTCTGCTTCAAACCATCTGTTGTTTATATCAACGAGCAGATTCAGGAGAAATGTTAGGAAACGTTTCCTGTTGAGAAAAATCAGCTGTGTTCACTGACACTGGTTTTTCTGAACCCATGAAGAGAAGAAAGAACAATTTAAAAAGTTTATCCACATAAATCTACAGAAACAGAAATATAATAATGATAATAACTTTATTTACATAACATTTTTTTTTTTTTTTTTTTTTTTTTTTTTTTTTTTTTTTTTTTTTTTTTTTTTTTTTTTTTTTTGGAACTTTTTATTTTGATTCTTTTTCAATTTACCATATACATATATTTGTATTTTAATTTATTGTTATATATATATTATTTTATCTGTTTTAATCCTCTTTTAATGCACTTTTATCCTTGTAAGGTGACCTTGAGTGCCATGAAAGGCGCCCTTAAATAAAATGTATTATTATTATTATAACATTATCTGAGAGAAAATCAGTGGTGTAAAACAAAAAAGTACAAATTTAGTCATATAAATGTATACACACATACGTATATACGCACATACACCTATATACACATAAACATACATACACTGTTTACATAGCACTGCAGTGCATGATGGGAATGTTCATCAAATAAACATAAAATCTCACAAAAGTACAGAAAATCAACAGAATAAACAAAGAGACAATAAATTAATACATAAATAAATATGTTAACTTAATGACAAGGCCTCATTTCATCGCTTAATATTTTTATTTATTATTATTATTATTATTATTATTATTATTATTATTATTATTATTATTATTATTATTACTATTATTATTTTTATTATTATCATCATTATCATTATCTTTATTATTATTATAATAATCATTATTATCATTATTATTATTATCATTGTTATTATTATTATCATTATTATCTTTATTATCATTATTGTTATCATTTTTATCATTATTATCATTTTTATCATTATTATCTTTTTTATTATTATTATTATTCATTATTATTATTATCATCATTATTATTATCTTTATCATTATTATCTTTATTATTATTATTATTATTATCGTTTTTATTATTATCATAATTATCATCTTTATTATTGTTATCATTATTATCCTTATTATTATTATTATAATTATTATTACTATTATTATTATCTTTATTATGATTATTATTTATTTATTTTTTATTAATAAAAGAAAACAAACAGAAACAAAACCATTTCCACAACCAAAATAATTCATAATAGCAGATAATTCAAAAGAGAGTTGAAAGAGGACAGTAAGGCTTTAAAAAAACAATGTTAAATGGAATAAAATAAGAAAAGAGAGAGGATTTATTTGTATATTTATATATTTAGTCTGTACTCTGACTCCATCGATCTGCACTTTCAGAGAAACGCTTACAGCAGATTCACTAATGCACCCGGATGAGCTTCATGAAATATTAATTCTTTTTAAAAATAGTGAGATGAGAGGTGGAGGTGTGCAGGAGAAGTTAGAAAGTAGGTTAAAAAACGGAGGAGAGAAACCGCTGAGAGGAGGAAAAACAGCTTCCTCTCCTTCCTCGCCTTCCACGCCTTCCTCGCCGCACCGACGACCCCATTAAAGCGATTGGCTGTCAGCGCTGACAGGTTCAAGTCGCGTTTGAGTCGAGCTGACAGCCACGACCTGCGATAACGGTCTCATCAGCAGCACACGGCGGCTCAGAGTGTGTGTGAAAATGTGTGTGTGACGGAGAGGGAGGAAGAATTATTTTCATCTTTCAGATATTTTTTAAAGAGAAAACATCAAACCTGTGAAGTCGAAGCTTCATCATGTGAAGGTTTGATGTTTCTGAGTTGGCGTTGTCTCCAAACGTAAAAATAAACGACAGGTTGATCTGATGGATGTCGGTTAAAATGTTCGCCTGTTTTTTTCTGGTGCTGGTTCAGTTTGTGACGCGCAGACGTCTGATGAACTTATTCCAAACACTCTTATCAGCTCAGAGTGTGTGTGTGTGTGTGTGTGTGTGTGTGTGTGTGTGTGTGTGCAGATCTGTGTCTCCAGCAGACCGTCACACACACCCCAGTGTTATCTCTGCAGGCGACACACACACACACACACACACAGCATCCACAAATATCTGCAGCTGAAACACCCACTGTGGAGCTCAAGTAGCCCACATGGTGTGTGTGTGAGTGTGTGTGTGTGTGTGTGTGAGTGTGTGTGTGTGTGTGTGTGTGTGTGTGCCAGATTTATCATGCAGCCTGTCAGTGGACCGTGTCGGAGTGAGACAGCTGCTCAGGAGGTTTTTTTTTTT
>RPOG01003279.1:0-67634 GCA_008086565.1 Thalassoma bifasciatum
TCTATTTTTGTCTGATTATTGATTGTAATGTTCAGGCTGAGTGAGCTGAGATGATGTTAGTCGTCCTGACAGCTTTTGTGTCTCTACTCTTCATCTCTGTCTCAGATCAGTTTAATACTATTGTGACTACGCTCAATAAACCAGCAGCTTGGGTTTTAACTCACGGCTTCAAACACTCGGTTGGCTCCCTTCTAAGGTTCACCACGGTCAAGGCGCCCACTTTTTGTGTTACACTTAATTAATTCCCCCTCAGTGCTGGGGAAGTTTTGTGTGCAACACTGTATTAGTTCCCCCTCAGAAGCAACAATAAAATACAAGAGAATCCAAATAGCTCAGGGCCCCTCATGTGAAACTGATCCTCTCTGCCCCTTTGGCGATTTTCTACTCGCAACACCAATAGCAGTGGGAGTCAACTTAACATGCATTAGCAGCAAATTGGTAAAGAAACATTCAAGCATGAGGGAGGCAATAAGTAAAATATTTTCAAAGGGGGAGCCAGAGAAATGGAGACGTTGCACTAAGCTTCTGCTGAATATGTTGTACATTTAGCACTGGTAGATACAAATGTGTGTTCAGCATTTTCTAAGGAAGTAGACATGAAAGTCTTGATGCAGAGAAATGCTGCTCTCTTCAATTCAATGAACTAGTTTGAGACTTTTTCATGCAGTTTTTTTCAAAATAAAAACTCTCAAACTGGTTCAGGCCACTCGCAACCAATCTACAAATCCGCTACCATGTCTGACCACGTCGGGGTCACAGGATTGGTGAGTAGCAGGAATTCGGGGTGTGGAGTTGTGGAGTTTTGGACAGGATGGCTGAAAAACAAGAGATGAGGCCTTTTGTAGCCTCCCCCTCCAGTTCCTGCATGGAGGAGGGCTGCTAGGAATGCTTTCTCTCTCCCCCCATCTCAGACTTTAGCAGCATGCACGTTCCTCAGCATTTCACAGGGATTTGTGCCCTGGGAAAGCTGAGGAGGACGGGAAAATCCTTAATCACTTTGGAATTACCTATCGGTTATGACTGCTACCGGGGTCTGGAGAACTTTTCAAAAGAAGCGACAGAGTGGCACCTCCGGACTCTCAGGAGTCTGGTCCTGATACAATCAGATCTTACAAGCCGTCATGGTTGTTAGTTTGTTGAGCTGTGAGTTTGCTAAGTTACAACATGTGAGTTAATTTGACGCAATTTAACATTAAAGCAGAGAATAATAAAAGCAAAGCTGCAGATTCTTTGCGCCAAACAACAGCAAACTCTTGACTTGCCCCTAAAAACGCTACTTTTCACACTCCACCCTCCTTAAACAAGTACAACCTTCTCCTCCCTCTCCTCTCTCCCTCGTTCTCACTCTCTCTTTGTCTCCCTTCTCCCCATCACTCTCTTTCTGCCTCTTTTCCAGCCATATTTCTCCCTGTGACTCTCAGGCTCTTTGTTGCTCCACAGAGCCGAAGGTCTTTGCCGGCGATTTCCACGCTCCATCTGTGGAATCCGTCATGGCTCCCTCGGCCCTTCACAGCAGAGGGCTGTCACCTGCCCCACGGGGGAGCTGGAGGAGGGGGGGACATAAAGAGGCTCCGCAGAGGGCTTTGGGTGAGAAGTAGGGGGGGTTGGAGGAGATGGGGGCACAGCCAGGGGCATTCTTGCCCTTCCCCCCAAAAAATACACCCTCATCCTCTGGAGGGAACAGTAAGAGCACCTGAGGGGGTGAGAGGGGCAGCAGAGAGGCGTAGAGGGGCTGTTCTAACTGATGTAAATGTACCCGTGGGGATACTCAGTCTGGAGCCCGTTGTTGTTGTTTCGTTGGTAGACGCGCAGTAAAAACACCATTTGTGGACTCTCGACAAGTGTTCCTGTCTTGTCCAGGTCAGAGAAAAGACCCCCACACTGTTTCTCCAAAACCTCACTCTGTCCTCAGTCTAAGAAAGGGAAATATCTTCCTCTGTATAGATTTTTTTTGTCAACAAAACTATAGTTGTTTATGGAGCCTCTTTACAAGTTTTGCAAAACTAGAAGATAAAAGGAGACACTTTTATTTACTGTTACTTACAAGGAAGAGACAAAATCAGAAGAAAGATATCAGTGGCATAAAATTGATCCTCACTGTAAAGGAAATTTTCATTTGGTCATTTTTGAACACAGAGTCTAAAACATGAGAACATGCATCCATACGGGAGTGAGATCAGCTTTTCAAAACTACAGGCAAGTTTTCATAGATGCTCTTTTAGGTTAATAATACACCGTGCTTACTATTTGGATTATGCTTTATCGATTAGGGATTCTTAATTCGGACTTGGATACGAAATTTGTGTGTTGTGTCTAACTTTGTTAATCAGGTATTCTTTGTTTGAGTGGTCATTACTTTTTTTTTTTTTTGTTTTTTTTTACAAAACTTTATAAGAAAATTTACACATCAGTTTTTTTTCTTATCATTTTTTTTCACCCTGGTGTGTTCTTGGTTGGTTAAGTGCAAGGATCAGAGGTCTTGCATTTTCAATACTCAACACAACTTGGTAACAAAAACTACCAGACAAAAAAATCTGAAAACTCTGAAGGAGACAAACAGCAAGGCAATAATAGCAGAAAGTATGATCCAAATTCCCCCCAAAACAGCAGCAAACTCATCTGCTGTTATAATCAGCTGAGTGAACTTCGATACCACAGCAGACTGCATTACAACAAGGTTTGTGGAGGACAAGAAAAAAAAAGAAAAGACTGACCATACTTATGTATCTCATTCTGCAGGTACCACAGACATTTAGGAGCTAAGAGCTTGCGAAATTTACTCTGAACTTTTCTGGGCTTAAAAAAAAATATGATCCTAAAATTGTATGACTGAGTTCATGTTTGCCACTGCTGTGCACTGAAGCTTCAGTGTGTGACATGTAGTGACCTTTTCCAACAGACTTGGTAGAAAAAGAACATTATATTTATTGTCTTTAAAAAAATTGTAGTTACCTCAATATCAAAAAATTGATACTTTTTTCTAGGAGGTGATTTTCTTCTATAAGCATCACTATCTTGGACTGACATATTTGTACAGTGGCCCTGTTGGAGCTAAATATGCAACTATTACCCAAAATGTAACAACTGGTCAGTAATGTAACAAAAATGCTGAGGCCGAAATGTAATGAAAATGTTAGTGAGACCCAACTGACCATGTGACAGCATTTTGGCTTACGTTACCAATCAGTTTTTAGTTTTGGTTTCACTTCTTTCCTTTTTTGGATTTGGATCCAATTTGGATCATTGTTTCAAATTGGGCTCTAACATGCCCAGAGTAGACAAACTAGTCATTTCTAAAGATTGTGAGTAATCGGCAAAAAGGAGGAGATGGTGGGTGAGAGATTTTGTGCACTAAGAATCTGTATACATACTTTTTTTATCCATATAAAGTTGGGGTTGTTGAAGTTTTGATAACTGAGGGCCATTTTAGGAACCCAACATTGGACTGAGGGCTGCCAAAGAAAAAAAAAAGAAAATGGAAAAGACCCCATTTGTATTCATTTTAATGACCAGATTAAATTTGTACAGTCTCCATTTATTGGTCTGCATCCTGTAATGTGCAATGAACACATTTTAGTGTTCATTGCACATTACAGTAAATGAGGCTTAACCTGGCAAAACGTGAGGAAACCTTCACATTTCAAAGCAATAGATGAGAAATGACAGTTTATTTTAGACCATTTCTAGCGGGCCTCCAGGAGTGTTTTTATGGGATAAAAGGAACACACTCAGCCCTCATCATAGCTGCTTCTTGTCTTTTATAGATCTCCATGAATAGTAGGGGTCAGCAAATGAGCATTTCAACTTAGAATCTGACACCAGATACAGTTAAATATCACCATTGTGGGGGGGACAGTAAGGCCCATATTTGAAGAATATAGCCACAGATGTAGCTCTTCTACACCACATGCATTGTCGTTTTAATTTCCAGACAGTCATGTATTTCAGGCCCCCTGGAAGCTCATATATGTTAAGTAGAGATAAGCATGAAGTTTTAATAGTTTGGAAAACTTCACTTATTGTATGTGATGTGAACTCATAGGGCGACACATGGGGTGTAAAAAGGGTGTTTTGGTGGCAGTCTTGTGTCAACACGCAGCGCAGCCACCCGCTCACCCCTGAAGCTCCTCGCACTTTGGCTCATGGGCTCTTCAACACAAAGAGAGCTGAACTCAGAGCACATGACTTGAACACACAGCGCTGGGCTTCCCCTGATCCTACATGCACTCACACTCACAGGCTACATTAATTGAAGTTGTCAGCCCTGAGGCGTCCCCACTTTAGCATCCATTAACTGTGCCGTATACCCTCTGTCACATGGTCTTAAGTGTTGTCAAGAATAAACACACACACAATGCTCCTCAAACTTATCTTTGTAGTGAGGGAGCGGGGAGCGAAATCAGCGTTGGTATATGTATTTTTGGGGACAAAGAGAAAGACAAGGAGGAGTGAATGTGGGGGGTGAAGCCTCTCCCCCCTGCTCCCGGATCTTTTCCAACCTTGTAAAAATCTGTGGTTTCAGAGTGCCCCCTTTGCCGTCATCGCCTCGCTATCTGCAAGATCTGATCACATCGATTTGGCACCGTCAAATAGCCTCGGCCAATCAAATTATCCACTCTAAGCCTCATATCTTTCCCTGCCGGTACATTTATGCTGTATCTTAAAACACTATATTTATAGCTCCAGTAAACACTTGACTGTATACTTTTGCTTCACCTCAGCTTAAAGGAGCGAGGGGCCGTCCTCTTGTCAGTTGATCGAAATATGAGGAAAATAAGAGCCTGGAAAGGGTAAAATTATCTGAGTGGGAGAAGGCCACGAGGAGATTGCCCAGGAGCTGAAGAGCATTAAGCCGCAAAATAAGAGAGGAGCAGTTGGAGGGGGTGTAGGAAAGGGGGTTAGTGGAGAAAAGAAAACTGTTTAATTTAACCAAACTGAAACCCCTGAGAGGCACACAGTGCACGGGACTCTGAGCCAAAACAACCGTCTCCAGAGCCAAGAAAGCCCAAAATGGATCCCGCCGTGCAACGCCATCCCAGGGAAGAGAGAAAAACAAGGAGAGAGAGGAGGAGAATGGAGGATTTAGCTTAGAAACAGACTGTTGGAAAGATTTGCTGATTTCTTTCAGGGGAAGGGGGGGGGGGGGGGGGGGGGGGGGGGGGGGGGGGGGGGGGGGGGGGGGGGGTCGAGTGGGGACACAAAGGCTTAAATATGTCCGCAGAGACATGGGACAGTACGTGTCGAGTACGTGTGTGTGAGAGAGAGAGATAGAGGGGGAGTGAATGGGGATGTGTCAAACTTGGATTTCAGAGACTTGTGGGAATTGACTGACCATATGTGCGCTATTTACACCCCTCCTCGGACATCCCAGTAACTCTTCTGGGGTCTTTGGTTAATAGTGAAGGTTAAATTGAGCCTGTGACATGTAGCCCCCCCTCTTTCACTCCACCTACCCCCCTGAAAAAAATAAAAAAAACAAAACAAAAGGCAGAGGAGACAAACGCAGCATTTATTTGGGCGGGCCGACCATGCTGCTCCCATTCAACAGCCGGGGGACTAAGTGACTGGCCGACTGCATTAAACAGTATATAGAAGTCAAGACAGGCAGATGCTGGGCTGGATAATGGCTTTACTGACAGCTTATGGACCCATCTGTGGCTCTCTCTGCTGTGTTAAGAGAAAAAGATGGTGTGCCACTCTCGTATGCGTGCATGTGTGTTAGAGGAGGGGTTCGGAGGGCCAACTCACTTGACATGCTAAGGAGGAGTTTGAACCTTCACAGCTGCTCGTGAATCATGATCAGGTTGTGACTGTGCAAAAAATATATTACCATGAGCAAAACCGGCTTTTTATGCTAAAAGAGTTACATGACAGGAGTTTTAAGCAGTCAGACAGAATTAGGATTAATGTAGAGTACGCGGGAGGGTTATGAGGAAATGGTTACCTGTCACTTGTAGCTAAATGTGTTTCTAACCCTGTTTCCTGTGCAGCGCTGGGGGAGAGTGACCCACAGCGGCCCTGTGACCCTGCACCTCTTCTCTGTCTTTAAACTCACAGCTCCAGTCAGTGGGGAACTTGTTGGAGTCTAACAAGGCAGGTTATGAGGAGGTTAACTGTCAGTTCCTTGGTTTTTTCCACTTTACTATGTTTGACAGTTTTGTATCGCTCTTAAAAGCAAAGTTTGTAATTCCTGCCACTAGGGGGCACTTTATCAAGGTTGTCACAGGAAGTACTTAATGAAGTACTGAAGTAGCTAAGGGTGATAGGAGTCTTTCTTCATGAGTTATCTGTCCTGTTCCAAGCAAAGAAATTAATGGCCATGGTGAAAATTCCATAAACTACATTATTTCATTATTTGCATGTATTTTATATTTTAACGTTTGTTGTTATTGTTGCGATTGTTATCAGTTGTTATTGTGGCTATGACTTTTGTGTTGCCTCTCATAGTTAGGTCAGCCTTGTCAAAGAGGTCTTGATCTCAATGGGTCTTTTGGATACTCGTTACATAAAGGTTAAATAAATAAATAATTTTGTGTTGGAAAACGTAATCACAGGGTGACTTGTGCTGAAAGGCACAGTGAGGATTTCATATGTGATCTTGATATAGTCTAATTTAAAATATTTTTCCAGGTAATCCATGTTTTACATTTGAGACGATCAGTGCCAAAATACGTTGTTTCTAAATGATATTTCTCAGTCAATCTGGAATTCCCCAGAAAAACACAAATCCATTTGCAACATGTAGAACGAAAATCCCTATGATGACAAATCAATGCCAGGAAAAGTTTAGCATTGATAAGCAAGATATGTTTTTTTTTCTTTTTTAGAAAACGATTTCTTGGATTTATTGCACAGTAATGGTGGACACTGAAGTTGAACTACCAAACAGAAAACAGAGGGAAAAGCAGAAGACACCTACATGAGTTGTGATACAATTTGCAAGTAAAGTGGTGAGCAAGGTTACATTTGCTCTGCTTGGTGAGGTTGGTGTTGGTAGATGAGCACTGGTAGGACATAACTACGATTCACTAGTGTTGCACGTTATGGACATGTATCAGAGCACTGGGCTGTGAGTAGCGCTATCTATAGCCGGCTATTAAAGGACAATACAAACTGAGTTTACGAAGTTTGGTGGTTGACATGTTTCAAACAGTAGCTCTACGTAACTACAAATAGACACATAACTTTACAGAGTAATACGTTTTGTAATGAAGTGTAATAGGTGTGATTTAATTACCTGCATGTTTGAATGTGGTGCCCATTTAGTGCATTGTGTAATCTGTTTTTTTTTTTGTTCAGGTGCTTCTAAAATGAAGTTATTATTATTATTATTATTATTATTATTATTATTATTATTATTATTATTATTATTATTATCAGGCATGCACAACATAAATTGGTGTATTGGCCGATGCTGGCTTAGAAATGGTCTATCGGATATCGGCCAATAAGACACTGTTATCTGCCAATGTCATGGGCTGTGTACTTGATTAAATGCCCGATGTTGGTGCCATGTGAAGATGTGTGCAGCACAGCATGTTCCCTGTCAATTTAAGCACTTTTTATTATTTTTCACAGAATATTAATAATATATAACAAATGTTATGTGCACTATATTAATGTACGCTAAACCCAATACAGAAGAGAGTTGATGATCCCTGCAATTTGATGTGTGTGGGGAAAAAAAACGGTTCAGGTAATCAGCTAAAAAAGCAGTAAAATACTGGTATAGCTGTTATCGGCCAAAAATCCAATATTGCGCATCCCTAAATAATATGGTATGATGCTCCACCGGCACCAGCAGCCTCTAACCATTGTACGAACTAATATTACTGTGAAGATAAGGCTGTTATGACTGACACTGACAGCACATTCAGCTGCAGCTGTGTGTTGAGTATATTCCCCTATAGAGAAGTTCCATCTAAATATTAAGGATTTAGATCAAGAGCAGTTACATTTATGATATACTTTTCCACAAATGTAAGGCATATGAAATCCAATGAGACATTAAGAACTGCTGTAATGTTCTGAATAATGCTGCATTCATGAAATGGGTGGATCTGAGTTTCCTACCTTTCACATGGTAAATATTACCAAAGAACTCTGGGTTTGGCAGAGAATTTCTATTTGAACAAGGAAACACCTGTGATCATGTTCTACAAGGCTGTGCATTCATTCAAGAAAGCCTGAAGAAAATTGATTATTTTTATCGCTCGCTGCGTTTAGTAGCTTAATGCTGTAAAGCTTTAAGATCAATGTGATCAAGTGTGAAATCAAATCTGTCAAAAACCACAATCCTGCAAGACCTGTTCACGTTGGGTCTCTACCAAAGATATTCTCAGTAAAAACTCACATTTTTAAGCATCTTTCCCCAAAACAGCACAAAAGCTACTGAGCTAATTAGTTAACAAAGCTGTGAATGAAAGTCAGGCTTCATCAGTCAGGTGATTGACAGCTGCCTGTCCCCCCATCAGCAGCACAGACGCTGCATTTACTGGCCTCTGACTGGCCTCTGCAAACTTTGACACCCAGCCCTAACCCTGATACACACACACACACACACACTCAAACACACACACACACACACATACTAGAAACAGCCCTGCTCACAAACAGATAGTTTCATGAGAGGAAAAACACATGCACTCACATTCTTCTTGCTCTTTCAGAAACACACACACAAACACACTCATGCACATTTAAAAAACAACCTCACCCCCTCCCCCGTCTCCCCCCCAGCTGTTGTGCCTATAGTGCATATTTGGAGCAGATAAAGAGGGGCCTTATTCTAAGGCGAGCCATTCTACTTGACCTTCGCTGGGCCTTTTCACTCTTTCACTCCCTTCAAACCGTCTTTTGGGGCTCGCTCGCTCTCGGCTCAATGTGGCTAGTCCATCACGGGTGAAGGCTGGGTCTTGAAGGGGGAATACCCCAAATACCCCCTGCCCCTTCTCAACCTACACACATATACACACACATACACACACGCACGCTTGGGCCCCCTCCTCTCTCCGAAATCACCCTGACTTCAAAGTTGGTGTGCATTCATTAATTGCCCTTTGAATTGATATCAGAGGGTCACAATAAGAGTGTGAAAGGAAAAAGAGGCTTTAATGAAGCATAGAGCAGCCATTCATTTGCAGATAACTATGTTTTCATGCTTGAATAGTCATCATGCATGGGCTTATTAGAAAAAACTCACGAGAGAGGGAGGAGTGCTGGACGAGGAGAGAGGACAGAGAGCCCCGGGGTAGAGGAGAGTGATTTGGAGCTCGCCACTTGCACCCTGGTGCCCCCCTTTGCCCTCATGCCCAGGGACTCACTGAGTGACACATTCATTCTTTCAGTGGACACACAGAGCCCTCTTCAGCAGACACTTGGCTCGGGCCACTTTCGCCAATAGCTATTCTAAAATCCATAGAGAGCTTGTTGGTTCTGTTACAGTCAGATCTGATGACATCTGACAACAACAGCTGGTCACTTCTTGGATACTTGTAATTATTAACAATTAATCAGCCAGTTATGTTCATGATATTTTGGTTAAAACCATACTATTGGGAGCTTTTGAGGGAATATGACATGGTCTTGTACGACAAATGAAAGCAAATGGCTCATCAGCCTGAAGCTCTATATGTTAATATAATGGTTTTGATTCACTTTTGCTGTTGTAATCAGTTTCCAACAAGGCATTAAGCAGCATGCAGACCAAAGAGCATGTGTTTACATAGTTTCAGAAAAGATATACGTGCAAAAGAAGCAGGAGGAGATTGTTTCATTCGAACACTGTGCACAAATGCTCAGGATGGGATAACCAAAAAGACATGGTGTACAATTTTTTCAACAGTGATGTTTTAGCCAAAAGTTCCTCAAAGCTGCAGCAAAAATTCAGTTTATAAATGTCAGGCAATGCTCTTCAATCTCAACATGTTTTCTGTATTTTTATTGTTGGTGTTCTCTCTCGGGTTAAATGTAAACAACAGCTGAGGTTATGGAAAAACGTATGATTTGTTTTCTTCACAAACCATTGGCTCAGAGGAACATGCATCTGCACAAGACTTCAAGTGGTCACAATCCGTGCACAAAACAAGAGCTATTCTTTTAAAGTCAGACTTTTCTAGTCAGTCAGGCATGCTCATGGTAAAAATATTATTTATTTAAGAATTGGATACAGAAAGAAAATGTCAAAACTCACTATTTTTCCTCTGGCAAACAGTTTTTTAAATAGCCCTGAAGTCTCAGTGTTTGTCAATAATGTCACAAGAGCAACCGCAAGATTGAGTACAGAAGTTAAGAAAAAAGTCATTCTCTGCAAACACTATCACACTTGAATGCACCAAACTTATCCTCCACCTCTGCTCTTCCTGTCACCTCCTTCAGTCCCTCACTTTCCCCCTCTCCTCTCCTCTCCTCTGACCTGGCACTGGTCCAGTGTGTGCCCACATATCACATTTGCAGCACGCCATCCCTCACCCCGAGTGGCAGAGGAGCCCAAGTTCTCCTTTCATTCACATTATTTATACAAACAAAGTCCTACTTGGTTTCTGTGACAAAGCAGGCTAAATCTTTATGGCTCTTTCATGTATTGTCTGCTTGCGGTTCCCCCTTTGTCCCCCGGCCATTGGCCTGGGCCTCGGATACAATGAGCCCGGGGGAATGGAGGCAGATTGAAGGAATGCGCCTCAATAAACCTAATTATGACATGATGACTGCACTCACCATGGTAGGGGTTTTTCAAAGATCCCGGGCTTATTCAATTAGCCCTTTCCAGGATCCCCTTTCACCAAATAAAGTTATCCCTTTGACTGTTTGCATTGCAGAGTGGAATGTGTGTGTGTATGCATGTGGTGTGTGTGTGTGTGTATTCGTATGTGTGTACGCACACACACTGCCAGCCTAAATGGAAATGTATCAGCCCTCAACAAGGCTCCTCTGTATTATCTGGCTAATTTCACCTAACGAAGTAGGGACTCAGAAAGATACACTGTGAAAATGTGAAGCAGGAGGAGGGAGGAGGCGGGACACCGTGACTGTTTTAATCATTAACTTTGTCTGCAGGGTTAATCACTGTGATGCTGGGAGTGTGGTGCAGCCCAGCAACAGGCCTGCAGGGCAAATGTTACTGCCAAATATCAAAATATTTGATTAAAAAATGAAGAGGGGATTTCTGCGTATGAATTCCTTTCTGTATTAACTTATTTACTTTTTGCAAAGGGGTTGGAAGAAAATGTGGTTCCACTTAATTTTATGTATCAAAAATAACATCTCATACTGCCATAAAATATCTAATTAATACAGAAATAGGCTGCATATGTATGTTAGGGAGCTTTTTGTGGGTACTTTGATTATATATACACAGTAATGTAAAGAAGCTGCAGTCAAACTCAAGTATTCAACAGGTATCTGCTGTAATTGAGAGTGAATTTTACTAGTACAAGTTTATGTTAAATGAGCTATCAATTCGAGCTTTCTTGCAATGGAAAGTTTCAACAACAGTCGTTACAATGCAAAGAGAAAGTTTCATGAAAATGATGGTAAAATCTAAACAAATGCGTCTGTTGATGAAACGTTTGCTGCTCTTTTCTGATCTTAAAGAATGTCTTATAATAAAAATCTAGAGTAAAAAATGATAAGAAGATGTTTTCGATTCATAGACTGATCATAGAGAAGTGAATCAGAGAGTTCACGGAACTGCACTGACTTTGTTTTGTGCGCTCCGGAGGATGGAGCTGAGATACGGAGCGCGCTCGCTGTGCGCCGCAGGCTGAGAGACACACAGAGGAAGAGTAGGAAACAGAGGGAGAGGGGCGGCGTTGCTCTTCACATGAAAGTGAGATGAAATAAAGGAGTCGATTTAATCTGCTTGAAGAGATTTAGGGAGCAAGTGGCGAAGAAGAAGAAGAAGAAGAGGAGGAGGGAGGAGGAGGTGAAGGGGGGTAGGTTGAGTTTTCGGAGTTGTGCGCTGCGCTGGACGGGTGGCCGGGGCCCCTATTGTGACGCTGCGCTCCGGGCCAGACCGGGGCTCTCCGGGGAGAACATTAGTCCCCATTCACCGAAAACACTCTTTAATACACTCCCTCCGTCATTAAATGTGACATAGCACAATATCGACATCATTTAGAGGACGTTATTAATGTTCGAGGGGGCAAAGCGGCCACTCTTCAAAGAATCAATAATAGATCATGAGTTAGAGGCGCTCACTGTTACCAGCGCGAGTTTTCAGGGAAGAGAAATACACTTTATTTTTTTCCAGCAAGAATCTGAAATTATGACAGACTGCGATTAAGATTGACTAAAAGATGCTGGAACTGACTTTTCTGTTTTATAGAAAAATCAATTTGAAAGCAAAGAAGTTAGTGACTTTGAGAAAAATCATCATAATGGGATTTAGCGTTTATTTAATAAAAACTAAATAAAGCAGGCCTATGTTCAAATGAAAGTTCAAATTTATCTGTTGAATTATTTTCCGTTGAGTTGACCCTTAATTGTGGGCGCGCAGTCTCGGAAAAATGATTCACGACATATTCTACAACTTTTTGTTCTCGTTAATAAGTTAATTGCTCAGTTTCAAGTGAAGTGTTGGCGCGCGTGCACATGTGTGACCGCGTGCTACTCAGTTTAGGGAGCGAGCACGCATCCTCAGGCACTACGTGAGTGGATTTTCGAGGCCTCAATTGTCCCCCTGAATGGCTGTGAGCTGCTTTAGCCGACCCCAAAAGGAAACATTTTGTAGGTGAAAACGGCCATTTTCTCTCTCTAAACCGTGCCGGAGCTTTCCTGAATAATTCATCCTTCATTGCGGCCTCATAGTGTGTTTAGTCGGGGTTTTTCAGTGGAGGAGCTCTCCTCTCCCCTTTCTTTTTTTCTTCTCCCCTCTGACTGAATTATAAACAGGTTGCCTTCTTCTTTAGCGCCGGCCCAAAGCTGTTTCCAAGCTGGCCTTTTGTCCGCGCGCAGCCCAAGCGTGAGCCCCAAATAGACTCTCGCGCCTTTGTCTATCAAGTTCATCCGCGAGCGTCCTGTTGTGCGCGCGAGGCGTGTCTTTGTGAGGAGTTGGAAACCGTTGAACAAATGTTTGATCAACTCATCTGGGGGACATTTTGTCTCTTCGGATAGGAGTCCTTTTCTCTGTTCCCCCACTTTATTATTAATACCGAGTTGAAAAACGTGCTATCAGGAAAAATATTACGCTACATTTTATTTCTTTAACTGTTTCAAAAACACACAGAGCGAGTGGAAACTATCAAACAAACTCGTTAATGAGGGTGTCGGTTGTTGTGAGTGTTAAGTGAGAGATTATACAAAAATAATGTTAAAACATTAAGTAACCTCGGTTTGTTTCTTAGTTTCAGTCATTAACGCCAAATCAAAACTTAAACTCAGAGTGAGTTATGACACATTTTCCCAAAAAATATCCTTCCGCCTTTCCCTTAAGCTGTCACTGAACCTGTGTGCTAAAACTGGAATTTAAAACTCTACGAGTAAGAAACCCAAATATACACAATTCAGTTTAAACAAGTTGGACTTCATACATTATCCGCATTGTTTGGTTTATGTTGGACAAACTTTTTAAGAAATAGTCACTTGAATTAATTTGAAATTTACTTTATAGGAGCAATAAAGTAACGACTTCCTTCAGTAATGACGCAGATAGAATTATTAATGTCTGACTGTAAAAAGGTTATGTGATTTCAAATGTATGCAGTGAAATGATTTAACAGGGGGGAAAGTACAGTGCATTCATTTACACCCAAAATGTTTCATATTTGAATAAAATCATCGACCTGTGCCTTATATTGTTTGTGTGAAGTTCTATAAGAATAACATGAAAACTTGTTATGGGTTTCCTCAAGCCCATTTTAAACCAAGAGTCTCAAGTTAAACAGCATGAAAAAAAATTAAGATCAATTTCTTCTTCAATTAGAGTAAAAAAAAAATCGTTTTTATCTGATTGTAGTTTACAGGTAGTCACTTTTTACAGCGGACGATCCCGCTTGAAACACTAATAAAAATCGATTTGTTGCATGAAATAAATAAATAAACATCCTCCTGAGCTCTGGCCAAAAGAAATGCGATCCATGTTTCCATAATTTATTAAAGTAAAATACTTTAAAGTGAGGAGGAAATTAAAGCTCCATGCTGTGGACAGCTTCATCCGTTCATCAATCCACAGGTTGAATTTGTAAAATTTGCAATATGTAGACTTACTGTAATGTTGCTATTCATCCTCAATGCTTTTAAACCGAGGCTGAACACACACACACACACACACACACACACACACACACACACACACACACACACACACACAAGAACGCACTCTTTTCCCGCACAGAGCCATCACCTGCTGTTTGATTTACGGTACGGCCTCATGGGAAAAACATTAGCCGGAGAGATATGGTCGATAAAGAATTCCTAACAAAGGAAGACACACACTCTCCACCCCCAGCCAACAACTTTACAGCATGCTAAAATTTCACGTGCATAGAGGATAGTTTCACTACTACACTGAAAGATTTGTGTTTTTTCACACAGCTCAAGCTCAACAGGTTAAATATGTGGAAAATAAGAGCAATTACTTCACACTTTCTCAAGAGATTTTCCTACAAGACAGAGTTTTTAATTTTATATGCTATGGAGATTATTCAAAAACAAGTTCAATTTCACCATAACTCTGCTCCACATACAGCTGGAAAAGTTCAGCACACACACCATGATATGTGATCCAACTGATCCAAATGTGTGCGCGGCCACTCATGTGATAACAGCACTTTTACGCACAACACCAACTCCACACCTTCATCATAATATCATACATATAGGAGCAGTTTACTCACATCTGTCTCCCAAGATGCCCTCAATGCTGTGTTTGGCCCTGCGGTCACTCTCCTCCAGCTCTTTCTTTTCTATTTCATCTTCGTCATCATCTTCGTCGCCTTTGCCCCCAAATTTACTCCGCATGATGCGACTGATGGAGCTCACTGTAAGAGAGGTCATCCAAAGAGGGGAAATTAGGCAAAATAGTTACCAAAACCACATGAAAAAGAAGGTTAATGTTAGTGAGGTATTTTAAAGAATGGAATAAGAAAAAAGTCACATTTATTTTATTTGTAGAGATTCAAACGGAATGAAAACGGACTGAATTGACTGTTGGTGAAACTTTAATTTGACAGAAAAAAAATCACTAAGAGTTAGAATTTATTTTGAAAATTTGTGACGTCCATTTGAGGGGAACAAATGAAATGAAATGATTTCCTGTAAAGTGTAAGCTAACTTCATTTTTGCCCTTTTTACCTGTAGGGACGTTGTTGCGGTCACAAATCCCATCCTTCAGTAATTTATCCCGAATCTCCCAGCTAAACATACCCGGGTTTTCCCGCTTGTATTCTTCTATTCTCTTCTCCACATCCGGCGTTGTTCCCTGCTTCAAAAGTCAGAAAAGTCACAGAGTTTATTCGCTGAGCTTGTGCCACTGGGGCATCATGTTTACGCATTTACACGCTTTGCATTTATGAAAAGAAAACTTTTATTTTGAAAAGCTACATTGCAAATGGTTTGTTTGATGTGCTCTCCGTGGTCCATACCTTGGGTTTGCTGCCACCGATGGCTCCGGGTCTGATGGAGCCCGTCTCCTGGTACCGACACAGGATCTTGGACACGCAGCCGTGGGAGACCCGGAGCTGCCTGGAGATGACGCACGGCCTGATGCCGTGGTGGGCCATCTCCACGATTTTATGTCGAATGTGGTTGGGTAGAGGTCTCCCATTTATGAAAACCCCTCCGAGCTGGTTCACCCGGCCTTGACCCAGCGGGGTGGACACTGCGTTTGATGGAAATATGAGAGGAACTTGTAAATAAAGAAATCTAAGTGCATAGTGTTATGGCTACATGGCGACACAGGGGGGAGAGTACAATTAAACTGTCAAAACACTGAAATATTAACTAAAGCTGCAGATTATTAGAGTTTTGATTATTTACATTGTGAAAATTATCCAAGTTAAAGAAATGTATTCTCTGACATTGAAAGGACGCCATATAAGAAAAGAAGCAGACCATATTAAAAGTTATGACAAAATATATAAGAAAGCAAAGAAGATAAATCTATTGCTTAAAAGTAGGCTGCATTTTGCTATAAAAAAGTGTCTTTTCAGCTTTCAGGTCAAAATGACGTCGCTTTTTAAAGAGGGGTAGGTTAGAGCCTCGAAAATAAAAGAAGCAACATTTGAAGGTTTTGTTTTAACGGTTTTTAAAGTATTAGTATTCGTGAAGTATTGGCTTCGTGGTGCTGTACCTTCCAGTGGGAAGCCACTGCGGGGATAGTTTTGAGCCAGCGTGGGTCGCATCATCCTGGGTATTGACCCCGCCAACGCCGTCATACCTCCACCACCCCAGAGACTGCAGATACCTCCTCCTAACGGGGAGGCTCCTGCTGCTGCTCCAACACCGAGTTTGCAGCTTGAGGACGCCGTCTGAACTCGCTCCTTAGGCCCGTGGATAAACGTCCGAGCTGGGCTGCGCACGAGCACCAGGGTCCCGGGACAGCCGTTACTCTCCGAGGAGTTTTATGTGACGACAAAAAGACAAGTCGACTTATTGGGCGTGAAGAATTCTCCGTGTCCTGGGTTTAATTCTTCATTCCTAAACCCACTGGTGATGTGTTTGAAATAGCGGCGTAGCAACGGCGCAATAATTGTTGTTGTTGTTTGTTGACACCGGTACAAAGTGAGAGCAGACAGTCAAAAGTGGCAGAGCTCTTCTCTCTCCCTGTCGGTGCATCCCTGCTGTGATTGGTCGAGCCGGTGCACCCGGTACGCAGCACAGCGCGATGATTGGCTGAGGCGGAAAACTTTCCTCCAATTAGATACGCTGTCACAATTACGCTCCGACGGGACAGGGGCGTCAATTTTTATAGAAAGAAAAAAGAAAAACAAGAGCTATGGCAGAGAAAGTGCATGTACTGTATGAACCACATAAAGTTTCACATCAGTGTTATTTTACTGTTGGTTGAAATAACCCTTAATAAGATGAATGACGATGATTAATGAGAGTTTGTTGATGTAAAAAGTTGGTCACAGATCTGTGCTCAACATGATGTGTAAGTTCTCTTACAAATTAATTTATGACTCATCTTCCATGCCCACTTTAATCCAAAAAGCTGACTCAACACCTGCTTACACTGCAACTTAACTTTTTTATAGCTCTCTATTGATGGATGAACAGTTTTGAACAGTCTAATATAAAGGCTATAAGTTTGAAAATTGATGAGTTATGCATTGCTTGTGATACATTGCTTCCGATGCGTAAAAATGCTGTCAAACACTTTAAGTCCAATACAGGATGGCTTCAAAATAAGAGAAACAGTTTTTATTAAATGAATAAAGGTAAACAGTAGCTGTAATGTATCTCCTCTCAAATTATGGATTTTGTTGCTTTTTATTACCTTAAAGTGATAACTGCATCACTCTATGACTCAATAATCTGACACCAAATGATTGAAGTTACTCCAACAAATCTGTGGTGCCTGACGAGCTTTTTTTATTGGATGTTTTTAAATTTCATAAGCACATTCACTGTATAATGAATTGCGATATCCGTGCAAACTGATGTATACAAAGCGCCTCAACTTGTATATCTGTTTTGTGCAAGAAGACAAAAGACTGAAGCTGTGATTGTACTTTTTACGCACAAATAATAACACGAAAACAATTTTTAAATCCCAGCATTTTGTCTTCATTCCGTGCGTAAAATTACCTCCAACCTGTTAAACTCTTGCTATCACACACGACCCCTAATTTGTTTCCACCCCATGACCTCATATATGACACAAACGGTGCTAAAGTGTGTGCACCTCAAGGAATTTATTGTGGTTTTCAGACTGTGCAACAGCCAGCCGGGAACAGGCCGAAGGGGGACGTGCGCCACAGCAGGATACGACGCCAGGGCGGCCGTAAAGCCAGTCTAGCTCTGGTAAAGAGGAGGGTTCATCCCCAAATGCCCAATAATCAATAATTAAACTGGTCTAAATGAAACAAAGGCGGGGTTTTAAGTAGTGGTGTTTTCTAGAGGTGATTTCTAAGAGTCTTTTATGAGGTGTGTATCATGGGTCACATCATCCTTTGGTCCCAGGGAAGCAAAATTTCCGCTCCAAAGCTTTGAAAATAGACAGCACCGATTTTTTTCTCCTGTTTCACTGTCCATCATGTGGCATTTGTGTTACTTCTGCAGAAAGAATGAAAAAGTAGTGAAATTTAATTTGCATGAATTGATGTACTGGGGTTCACGGAGCACTTGGTTTGCTGACCCTTCCTCTTCTCGGTCAGTGAGAAATTTACAGAAGAAAGGCCTCTAAGAAATTAAGGTTAACTTTAAGAACACCTTATAAAAAAAGACACCCATTTGTGACAACGAGGTACCCAGGTTCGCGTTATAAAAGAATAAAATTAGAGGAAAAACTTTTTTCTGATAATATAAGTCCTGAAACCTCCACGTGACTCGTAGAAAACTCGGGCTGAAAATCACCCCCCATCACCTGATCAGCCCTTTCATGTCTCAGCCCACTCACCTATGGTCCACGGAGCAATAACGGGGACCCAGCAGGAGAGTCACCTTCTTCCCTGTCACGCACCTTCATTTACGCATGGAGAAGAGATGTCCCACGGGCTAAGTAGGTTTCAATTAACATTCGCCTCTTTTAGCTGCTTTGTGGAAAAAACGCACTTCAAATGTTGGCTTGACTCAAAAACGCGCGAGGACAATGGATGGATGCTGAGTTTAAAATAAGCGGGGCTGACAGGGGGTCTTTCACCTGCTGAGGAAGATGTGATTATCCTCACACAGAAGATTATTATCATGACTTAATGAATGATCGTGACAAAAAAAGGGGAAACGTGAGTTTGTTTTGGACTGATTTTACATCCAATAAACTTCATTCAACTTCAAAGTCTTCATTGGGCTCGTTTTAAGAACATTAATAATATTCTGCATAAGTCTAGGGTTTTATATTAGCATTAAAAAATTGAGGCTTTAAAGTTTTATCAATAATTTAAGGCTCAACTTTTCGCCACAAACACTATTTACTAGTTAGTTAGATATTTCTGGTTTTCTTTTGCAGATTTATTCCTCAAAGAAAAAGATCATCAGTCTTTGCGCAGACGAACGTGACAATTCAGGAGTGTCATTGATCTATTTGAAATTGGATATTACAAAAGAAAAGTAAAGAAAGAAAAACAGAGAGGGCAAATGGAAAACAGAGAGTCATGATGCATACCTCGGCCCTCTTTAAAGCGACACTGAATCTCCGTGTCCAATCCATTACCGGGGGATGAAATTCAAAGTCAGAAATCTCGCTTGATGAGAAATAAATTAGTAGCCTCGCATGCTCTGAGAAGAGGACATTCACAAACACAGATCCGTCCAATCAATTAGTTTTCATTTCACACTGATAATTCGCACGAGGACGAATCAGAAAGGGTATTTACATATTAAATAATTCCATTTGACTCATATTAAGAGGACAGGACACTAAGCAGGAGTCGCCAAGGTGCAAACACACGAAGCTGTTTTCCAACTTTCCATCCTTTTTTCTATTTTTATTTTTAAATCCTCCTTTTTTTCTCAGCTTAAGATTAACGACCAGTGCGTTTTTGATTTATGGACCTCTGGGTTTGCACTGGAGACAAAATGCAGTAGCGTGCAACATTGTGTTGTTGAGAAATCTGATGTTTCCACAGGTTAAAAAAAAACATGGGTTTACATTCATATGCAAAGGCTTGTGTTAATTTTTATTGAGGTAAATATAGAACTGGGATGTCTGCATTATACCTCAAATAAAAATCCAAGAGCAAACTCATGTCAGCTTGAGTTATCAAAAGTAGCCTATAAGTGGTATCTAAAGACATCCCATCAAAATTGAACTATTATATTAATATATATATATGGGTACTTCATTAGAATTTCCAACAATCGAGTTCTCGGGGAAAAAACTTCCCTGGCATTCCTGTGTTTAAATGTTTAGGAAAAACTTCATGGCCCTCGAAAATGTTCAAAAATGCAAAAAATTTTCTCTTAATTGAAACAGGATTATAAAGTTAAGAGTCGCATTAAATACATCCATTCAAAACATGGTCTTCACATGGTCTTTCAGTTATAATATAGGTTATTTATAAAAATCTAGATTATTTTAATATTAAGATGGCTTTAAAGAGAAAACAGAAACACATGAAAAACTTTTATGTCTCCCTAGGTTTTTTAAGTGAACTCTCTGTTTGTGTTCCTTCATTTCTGTGTTTTTGCTCCTGTTGACTGGCAGCGTCACGCTTTATCCGGGAGAACAGTGAATGGAAACTTCTGGTTAAAGGTCAATAGAATTACTGTACAGCTTCACAGAACAAAATGTTGATTGAGAGGCATTAAAATTCGTTTGCCCGGCGTCCTTACACAAACATGTCGTCTGGATCTGTTTGTTGTCACGGCTAATCTGTAAACACATATTTGCCCTTAACTATTTTCCATTAATCAATGAAAGCTCTGATGATTGGAGAAAACAGAGAAGCTGTAGAGTGGAGCTGCTGCAACAAAGTCACCAATCATTCAACACTTACTTCTTTACATGGTGCTGAGAATGTTTTTAAAGAGAGACTAACTGTGTAAGAAATATAGAGTGAAACTTTTACTTAACACATGAAAAGTGACCACAGTGATACTCAGATGCTGATTGGTCAACACTGGAGTTATCTGTGTTTTCTATAAGAGGAGAGCTGCTGAATGGCTAAGTTCACATCACCCAAAGGAAACCCTTAAAGGATCAAGAAAAACTCATACAGGAAATATCAGTCTCCAATATTAGTGATGTATCATCAAACAGCCCATAGCATAAATATTTGTTTACCTTTAATCAAGTTTAAGCCACCAGAAGTGTACACAAACAAATGAGCATGAGAAATGAAGTCAGAGGAAGGGTGGATTTTTTTATAGGTTTTTAAAAATATTACTATTAGCATGTAACATCTTTTATCTACCAGCAGGGGGAGTGTTTGATGCACAGCAGGGGATCTCTGAGAACTGTGTGCATTAAAGTAAATACTCATAGATAGATAGATAGATAGATAGATAGATAGATAGATAGATAGATAGATAGATAGATAGATAGATAGATAGATAGATAGATAGATAGATAGATAGATAGATTTGAGTTGGATTAAACTAAATGAAAATGTCATATTCAGGAGTTTGCCCAGACTTTTCTAACAGCAGTGGTGACATGTTGTACCCATATAGGTCATGGTGGCCAAGGTATGTGGGAACAGGTTACAAAGCATTGAAAGTTACACATTTTACTCCCTGTCTTTATACTTTATACTTTAATAATTAGGGACAAACACCCTTGAAATTCCCTTTAAATTCCTGTTTACTTATTTGACTTCAAAAAGGACAGTAGCAACCATCTTTGGATATATCCTCTTAAAATCTGGTGTCCACATATGTGGACATTACATTTTCTGCCTCTCAGACCCATGACACTTTATTTTTTTAATCTTTAATCCATTAGCCACATTTAGAGAAACTCCTCAAGTCTTCTTTTAGTGATGTCATAACTTTACACTCAGTGAGCAAAAAGTAGTTATGTGCAAAAACACTTATAACTAAAAAGTAATGGCTAACTAATAACACTAGAACCATAACTTCTTATACAAAGAGCAGGTTTAGTTTTTATATGTATTAGGTCTCAGTGATTTCAAATAGCAAGAAGAAATTTAAAAAAAAATGCACATCAGACAAACACTTGGATCTTAAGAGGATATGGTGTACATGGCCATATTTAAGCTAGCTGTAACATGTGACATAAAAGAATCTTGAAATTTAGTACATATAAAAATCAATAGAAGTCTGTCAAAGCCAACAGCCAGTCATAGCAAGCATTTTGGATGGGACCTGGGTCGGCCAATCAGCTGTCAATGAAGGCCAGTGCCACCCTGCTGGGCATGCTCCTGGAGATCTACACCTCTGTTACCATACCTGAGCACCATGGTAACCTCTCAGCCGCTGTACAACAATGAATGGATGCAATAGGTAGTCATGTTTCCTTTATTACTGAAATGTGTTTATGTATGTAAAACAGCACATAAAGAACATTTCTCTGTGCAAATACATTTGGTACTTCAACAACAACCACAGATTCTCATAAAAACCAACATCATCTAGGTCCTCTGAAATAAATACAATATGCTCACATAAGTCAAAGGTAGACCCCGTTACTCGTGCCAAATAAGAGGGTGAAAGTGCATCATCTGACAGATGGGGGAAAGGTTGAGTGGGATGATTGAAGCAAGCATGGGATTCAAGTAGGGGAAGCATATGATTTTTTTTTCCCCCTGGTGCAGTGAGGTAGGAACACTGCCAGTGTGCAAGGGCAAGAAGTGCTATAACCACTTTGTTGGCCAAATTTTCTTTGAATTCTCAACAAAATGCTGACTGAAAGGTCAGAACGCAAGGAGGTCCATTTGTCAGTGTTAGGGTCTTGATTACACCCGCAATGAGGCGTCACTTCTCTGCCATAGGTTAGAGTTATAAATAAATAGTAGCATAGATTGCTGCATTAACTAAACAACACCGCATTTGTTTAGTTATTGTCTTGTTATAGTCTTTAAGAGAAATAAGCCTTTTTGGTTAAGCTCTTTTACAATATCCTTTTGTTTTTCTATTTTATGACGACCTGAAACACATTTCTGAGGTGCATTTCCGACTAAATGTCAAAAACTTTTAGTTAAGGGAAATCCAATACTTGGGTAATTTCATATTACAGTGATTAACACCATCTTCCTTACTCCATACTGCAGAAGTTAAATCTTGTTTTGTGCCTCCTGGTACTTCCAGCCGCTCAGCTCATATAACTGTGAACATTTCCAGAGGTAATTATGGCTCCTCATGTTCTCTGAAGAGCCAAAAGGACAATGAGTGTATCCTCTGACGGGCTGAAATTGATACTTCAGATTCTTCACTGTGTGTTTGAAAGAAGAAGAGCATCAAAAATTATAAAATTGCATCTTAACAGCAGCTGATGTTGGACTCTGAGTCTGGATTGGACCTATTTAACACACTTTTCTTTCTTGTTATCTCTACTGACCTGTTTTCTCAGCCTGATCTAAAGACCCACATTTTTCATAAATAAAAAGAAGGTGCCAATGTGGGAGGGGAAGCAGCTCCAGCTGATGGAAAACCCTGTTTTTCGACTTCCTATGTGTGAATGATGTGACAGAGAGAGGAAATCCCTGCCGACACTCCAGCTGGATGCTGTCTGGGTGTCTGCAGGAGGCGCGTGCGTGGATTTATTTTGATTACAGTGAAGTTTTGCTTCATTCAACAACAAAGTGAGGCACACGGCTCAGGAAACACCATGTCCCTTTTGTTTAAAAAAACGGGTAAGAACTGAAAGCCTTGACCTTACTGGAGCCTCACATGCACAAACACAGCCAACACAGGGTCAAAGCAAAAGCTATGCTCTTGAATCGCTTCAAAATAATCTGAAAAGGTGCAGCTTTTGTCATGAAAAAGGAAACAGTGCCATCCTGGAGGATAAGTCAAAGCGCAAAGGTTAGATCCCTCCTACGCAGGAACACACATCATCCCTGTGGACTATTTACAGTTTGGATTGTGGGTACGACTTCTTTGTTGCAGAATTACACTTCAGTGGCTTCTCATACTAACAAAAACGCCTCCTTACAAACCAAAAGCCGTCACCTGGAAACTCAGCTGTGAACATTGCCAAAGATTTGTACAATACAACAGTGCTTTGTTGAGATATAAGAGTGAGTCTTATGAACCGTTATCATACAGTGAGTGGCATTGTGGGATATGCATATTATCTATCAGGTTAGTGTGGGGAGGGTTTCAAACCCCTGAAATAAGCACTTCACATTCAGTCATCACACCAACCTCAGCTCAGATCAACAACACCATCCAAGTCCTAGACCAGCTCACCCATGGAGACAGCCCCCCACCCACCCACCCACCCAGTCAGCCAGCCAGCCGCGCCTGCTGTGCATTCAAGTGCATAAGTTAAGGAGAAGAATACCAAGGATCATGTCGGCCTATTGCTCCAAACAACATGAAGGCCTTTGGGTGTTTGCTATACTGATCAAAAGGCCATTTTGGACGAGATTTGTTCCTAAAAAAGTAAAGGGAGCAGGAGTTTCAGGTGTCAGTATTATGTACATGATCACACAGCCATAGCACAACATGTCCATCATGACTCCAGTCACTCCAGCAGCCTGTCAGGCGTTTCTCCGGGAGTTACTGGTGGCGGAGGAGCGGCCTGTCTCATGGTCAGGTCTATATTTGAGCCAGCAGATGAGCCACGTAACGACCACTGAGAACATGGCCAGGATGCTGGCGACCGACAAGCAAATGGGTCCCGCCGGCGAGGGAGGAATGCTGTGACTGTGCACAAAGATCAGGCCCATGAAGAGCAGGACCAGCATGGAGAGGAAGGAGAAAATCACGCACACGCAGCCGGTGGTCAGAGCCACTCTCTTGCAGCTCTGACAGCTGTCGTAGCGCACAGAGTCCTGGGAGAGGGTGGTAGCTGTGGACACTGTGGTGGAGGGGGTCGCCTGGCTGGCGCTGGACGTCCCCGACGCCTCCTCCCGGCGGAGAGCGACGAGGGCTGGGTGCAGCGGGGGAGGGTAGGGAGGTAAAGCGTCCTGAGGCAGGGGGTCTGAGTCGATGTAGAGCGGAAAATCCTCCGTCACCTTGGTGTTGTTGGGCAGGTTTTGTATCCGATAATCCGGCACCGGGGTCCGATGGCGGCAGATGGGGCAGCTGATGCGCCATGGCCGCTCCTCCCGGAGGTGCAGCGTGTTCAGGCACTCCTCACAAAACGTGTGCAGGCACTCGAGGATCTTAGGAGCCCGGCGGTCAAGGTCGAAATAATTGTAGCAGATTTTGCACTCGTACTCCTCGTAGGGAATCGCCGAGGAGGCCTCGCCTGGGGGTTCCGCTCCGTTTGATGCCAAATCTACCTCTGCCATGTCATCTTTCGCCATTCACATTCTCCGGTGAACACAAAGGGAGCTGGCGGACAGATGCTGATGACGGTGCACGTCTCTCCTCCTCTCCCCCCTCCTCTCCCCCGCGCTCATTGAAACGCCATCATCCCCGGAGACATCTGATGTGTTGTTGTTATAATAATCCCCCACCGCGTCCGATCCGCAGGGCGACGCGTGCGTCTGTCTGCTGCTCGGTCTGAACGATCGGGATCCCGGTTAAATATTAAAAAGCTTCTCATCTGCTGCTCGGCTGTGTGGGAATAGATGATGTAATGGTGGTGACTCCAGTGCGCGAGCTCATCCGAACATCCCACAACCCAGAGAGAGAGAGAGAGAGAGAGAAAGAGGGGGAGAGAGAGAGAATGTGTGTGTATGTGTGTTTGAGTGTGTGTACTTGTTGTCCGTGCTCTGTGGGAGCAGCTTTGACAGTCATGCTCGATCCCTTTTACGCAGACCCTGCCAGACCACAGGATGCGCTAATTTGGTCAACTGGGGGCGTCAATTCACTGTTTCCTGTAACAAAGAGCTGAACTCACACAGTGTGCCGGACAAAGTTCCACAAAAACAAAGGCCTGGATTGTCTTACATTACATATTGAATTGGGAGGTGACAGCTGACTACATTGCACAGTCATTTAGATAAAAGGAAGCAGCCCGCAAGTTCCGCATTTCTTTAATAAATCATTGCAGCATCATGTGGAGTGTGGCTGCTACAGGCTTTTTGGCATGATGCTGAGAAAAGAAAAATCACAAAAAGACACCAAAAGAGCTCAGTTCAGAGAGCACATTTGCTCTTCAGTGTGCTCATAACCTTTCAGATGTCTACAGGGCCTGTTGTTGTTGTTGTTGATGCAGCAGAGGCTCCAAAACAGAAAACATAAGACGCTTGTTTTCAGAGATTTCCATGAGATAATAAGTTTGGGTCATATGACTGGAAATTTATCATGGTGATCTGTTATTGAAGGGTTTTTTTTAAAGTCCCTTGTCTTTATTGTAACAAGGTGGTTAAAGTTGTATAACCAGTGTTGAACTATCACGTAGGACCAGATTTGTCCTGGATTCACCTCTGAGAGGAGATTAAAAGCTGAGAACCAGACAGAATAACACACATAACTGCCACGGGCACATTTCAAGCGCTCATATTTTGTGCTTCATTGCTGTGAGAGATATCACCTCTTTATCGGCTGTTCAGGAAAGATAAGTTGAAACATTTCATGTCAGGATATGTTTGACAACTTTAACTATCTTATTTGTACCAATGATGATATATATGAACATATATTTTCCTTTGAGACTAAAACGGGAAGCCCTGATCAAACACATGTCCATACTCATTTGTTTTATTCTGTGGTTAAAAAAAATCAGTTTGTTTCCTCCAGATCTGGACTTTTTTTAGTTTTATTATCATGTTGGAATGTTCCAAAGTAAACTGCTCCCTTGTTGTTTAAACAAGTAATTAATTTCTGACGAACTCGCCAGTCAAAAGGAAAAAAAAATGAAGCCTTGTTTACTTCCATCCACCCATTTTCTTAACCGTCTATCCTGCTAATCAGGGTTGCGGGTGGCTGGAGCCTATCCCAGCTGTCATTGGGCGAGAGGCGGGGTACACCCTGGATTGGTCGCCAGTCAATCGCAGGGCTGACATAGAAACAAACAACCATTCACGCACACACTCACACCTATGGGCAATTTAGAGTAATAAATTAACCTAATGTGGGCATGTTTTTGGTCTGAAGGAGGAAGCCAGAGTACCCGGAGAAAGCCCACGCATGCACGGGGAGAACATGCAAACTCCACACAGAAAGGCCAACCATGCCTGAACGGGGAATCAAACCGGTGACCTTCTTGCTGTGAGGCTGGAGCGCTACCCACCAAAGCTAAATGCATATCACATCGTCTGCAAGTAAATAATGAGAAATTAGTTTGCTGTGTGGCTAACAATAGCAGAGCTAGCACCACCAGCCTTCAGCTCCCATTGTAGGTTGAAGCCAGGGGTCAACATCCAGCTTTTGCTGCAGAAAGACAGGAAATCTCATACACACCTACAAAAAGACTTTTGTGGCCTGATTCAAATAACTTTGGTCCGAATCACTGATTTCTCTATGAACATACAGTTTACAGTAGTTTAGACATTAAGATCATCTCAAAGCAAGCCAAAGGTAAGCACGTCAACTGGACCAACCTCGTATTAGTAGAAGATGTTTCGTCACTCATCCGAGAAGCTTCATCAGCATTAAGATCATATTAGTGACAAACCTGGTACTTTTAGTAAGGAGGGTAAATGGTCACTGCCGATAATTTGCTTCATTACTCTGTTCAAGAACTGATCAATGACATCACAGAGAAGTCCATCAGTTAAATAGTCTGTAGTTTTAGCCCTTCGTGCACTTGAAATAGATTTTAGACTTGACCAGATTGTCTCATTTTCTCCTTATCTGCATTTTGTAAATCAAAATCCTGACAAATGAAAAAATTATAAGATGCCATCCAACACCTGGAAATGTTACATCAGGGGAGAGGAGCATAAGCATTATATGTTCACTAGCATCAGAGCTACAGCCCTGGCTAATGGCAGGGGGCTGGACTACAAATGCAACATGTGACTGACTCTACAGAAAGAAAACTGAAAACAAATTACTGCAGGAACTAAACAGCAATGACTCCATGTCCAAAGAAAATAAAGTGAACTAAATGAATGGACACGTCTGCTTCTGGCTACCTTAACAAAGCTCTAACTTTAAGACCATTTAGAACAGTATGGAATAATAATAACAGACTTCAGAAAAAAACTTAGAAATCAGATATTTAGAATAAAATTGAATAAAAAAAACAAACAAACAAACAACACCATTTACATTAAACAACTGTACAGATATTTTCTTGATGCAAATACTGTTACATACAAACATCCCAAACCCAATTTTGATTTTCTACCATGGTTTCTACCTCTGAATACATATTGAACCATACTATTTTAACCAAACAACCATCAATTAGGTCCTTGGATGATTTGAGGGCTTTGAGATAAACACATACTGTAAACTTTCATCTTCATATGCTATCATACAGCTCCTTGAATGAGCAGAATACAGAAAAACTGAGCTGACATTTCTGTATTTGTCTAAACTCATGTTCAACAAAACTGCATGTCTACTGCAGAAGTCTTTTTTATAGTCCTCTTTCAGTAGCTGTTATGAACACAAAGTGCAACAAACCTAAATGTTAAAGACATGCTGTACTGTCTGTGGTGGGCCTAAAGTAACACATATCTACACACTTCATACACTCTTTTCCCCCTTTGACACATCACATCCAACCTGCTGTCTCAAGATCTTGTCTTGTCTTATTTTTTATCTCAGAAAACCAACACTAGATTTCTCTGATACTGAACTGACCTCAGATCTTTGTTGAGACATTAACTCATTCTTTTTAAAACCTGCTAAAACAAATCTGTATTTCTCATTCAAATAAATTGATTACCAAACACTTTTGTGCAATTTTAGCTTGTTTTCTGTTAATGAAAAAGTGGCTCTGACATTATAAACGACAAAGCGAATGGTTGGAATGAGCCACATGCCATCCTTATTTAATGGGATCAAGCAGTTTGGACGTTTTGTCCTCTGCTGTTCTGGTTTTTGAGTCCTTTCATTTGAATTCCATTGAAATGAGTCCCATGATTAAATTGAGCATTTTATTTGTGCATGTTGTGCTACAATAATCACATTTATTTAGACCTGCTGGTTGAAATTACAATAATAGATAAAAACTTTTGAACTGTGCTGGTTCAGTGAGGGCACCGACTTCCCAATTTTTTAACTCTGCAAAACAGAGCACTGCAAAATTTTTCTTATCTTATTTTTAGTAACATTCATCTTATTTTTCTTGATTTGAGCCACATACACCAGACCAGGTCATAAAAATGTCTTATTTTAAAATCTTTAAAGACAAAAATGAGGTTTAAATTGCTTGTAACAAGTAAAAGAAAAATCTGCCAATGAGATAAGACAAATTTGTCGTAAAGTGTCTTGAAATTAGAAAGATGTCTTGATACAAGAAACTTTTTCTTATCTCATTGGCAGATTTTTTTTTTTACTTGTTACAAGCAATTCAAACCTCATTTTTGTCTTTAAAAAACTTAAAATAAGACATTTTTATGACCTGGTCCGGTGTATTTGGCTCAAATCAAGAAAAATAAGATAAATGTTACTACAAATAAGACGTAATGACGTGCTTAGATTTCAGTTTTTGCAGTGAGCGGCACATTATAAAGCTTCCAGGCTGTATTATAAAGATACAAAAAGGAGTAGTTTGATGTAGCTGTGCATTGAAATGCAATGATGCTACTGACATGTGAAAACACAGCCCACACATGAACTTGTTGGACTGTCAACTGTAATTCAGTTACTCATGGGGTTAATCTCTGTATGGTCACACATCATTATTACTACGGTTTGACCCAAAGTAATCATAAAAAAACGAATAATGTGAATTTCCTGTTATATTTCTAAATCAACACAGAGCCTCATTCCCTTTAACCAGCCTTTAAAATTCATTTTATTCGTTAAATAATTAGAACAAGCCATGATTCAGATGGGGGAGTCTTGTGTTTGTTTGCTCATATCATGTGATCACACTTCACAGGATACTTTTACTGCTCACACTGAGGTCAGTAGGCTGAAGAGTTTTATGTGCCAAAATTTGTGTGTGTCCTTTGTTAATAATCCTAATCCAAAGAGTTGACATACAGTTGCAATAAAATCAAGGGCCATGGTTGCCTGTACCAGACACAACACATATCAAGCCCCTTCTTTTTTTTCTTCCCTGACTGCTAATATCACTGAACAGTTAAAAAATACCTAAAAGCCAAAAAAAAATAAAAAATGGTGTGCTATTAAACAGTTTTTCTCAGGCCATATGGAATCACAGAATTACAGTAGTAAGTATTTGTTCACCCATAATCATTTACCATCTATAGGAAATAACTGCAACTATGTTTTCTCATTAAGTTGCTTTAGATATTGTGGTAAAACAACGTTAAACTGACAAGAATCAGTCACAGTGTAGGCTACTTCAGCTCTAACACAAATTGAAATAGAAACACATGAAGTGCTTTAACAAGTTGTGTATCCTTAAGCTTTGCATTGGCTTCAGATTTACTCTGCACTGTCTGTCCTGACTGTTTATAAAGTACAAGTTCTAAAATTTTCTTAAATTTGCTTTTCTGCCTTTGGATGGGATGTTTACAGAAAATTCACATTTGTTTAACAGTGACTTTTGTAATAAATGGTATAATTGACCGTATTTACATAAAACTATACCTCCTTTTTAAGTAGAAAAAAAAACAGATTTTTTTTTTCACTATGGTTATTATCAGAAGTACATATGTTGATGAATTATCACAGACAGGTATTTTTCAAGGTGTAGGCAGAAGATTGCAATTCTTTGAATGGCATCAAAATGCTCTCAATTTTACAAAACACACATAATTTGACAAAAAATTTAGTCTGAAGTAATTTTACATACAAATAGCAAAGGATGGAACCATACATGTAATTTTCCAGCAGTTCTATGGAAGAAAATCAAAGTTATGACAAAATAACTGTTGAAATTGAGTCAAATTGACCCAAAGACAACAGGAGGGTAAAGGTAGAGCAACCATCTTGAAAAGAACAATGGTAGCTTTGGTTGCAGTTAAATGAAATCACTTAATAAAAAAATATAGAGACAGAAAATTGGACACTGTGGGAGAAATAACAGGATGGTATATGATGGTATCACCTGACCCAATGACCTAGATACAGCTGAGAGAGAAAATGAGCTTCAGAAGAAGAAACACAAAAAGAAAGGGCTCTGAAGTTCAATGTTTTAACATTACAGGGAATTCTGACTAACTTGGGATCCAAACTTTTTGTGTGAAAGTGACGTCATGAGTGAAAAATAAAGGTGGGTATGTCTCTGATGCACTTAAGCTTTAACATGTTTACGCACATGAAGCTGGGCAGCTGCTCTTCTCATCATGGAAAGAAAATAAATCTTCCCTCTGCTCTTGAACACTCCCAGTCCAAAGGTCGGACAAAGGCGGCGCACAACTCAGGACAACTAAGCCCCGCCCCTCTGCGCACACCTGTCCTGCACAGCTGCCGCACCTGCACCTGGACGGAGCTCCGAGTCCTTCTTCCTTTAACTTCACCTGTTCTGGAACATTCAGCCTTCTCTCCACACTACACCTGTGTCTCCTCCACCTGACATGCTCGAGCTCCTGGCTTACCTGCATGACTCGGAGCTCGTGGCCCGGTTCCAGAGACGATGTGGACTCTTCCTCATCGAAAACACGAATCACAGCCAAGTGAGCACGCGCCTTCAGACTACAAGTCCCGGAGCACGTGGGCAGGTGAAGGGACTATGGGACCATCAGGATAAAAACTCCAATTATACACACAAGGAGAATGGACATGCATCTGGAGTAAGTCTTTAACTGAAGAGCATGCAGCATTTAAATACAGTTTTCACCAGAAATAGAAGCAGATGTCACCTCTTACCTGCTCCATTCTTTCTAATGTAGTACAAAAAAAGATAAAACAACCCAGTTTGCTTTGTGCTTTTGTTTGGCTATGTTTTGATGCACTGTAATGGAAACCTTGTATCAGAGTTTAAAGCTTTGTTGTATCGTGGAAACTGTTAAAATAAACGTTTCCATGTATTTAGAGAGTTTGCAGACTGAAGGGTGACTGGCTTTTCTCGTTTGTCTGGCTGTCTCTGTCACCACCTGAGCTCATCTGCACAACAACTCTCTGTGAGGGATGTTTACATACTTGTCAGTCTCCTTTTCCTTTGACAAACAATTTATTTAGTCTAGTATAGATGTGGAATGAGTGGATACAAGTGTTGTTCTGGTTTTAAGGTGTGTCTTCATTGATTTGAATAGGTGAATGTGTGTTATTAAATTGATCAAGTTACATAGGAATTACATCATTTTTCTAGCCACAATAATTGCATTGTGTCCATGGCCTGTGTATTAAAGTACATGAGTCTCTTGAGTCAGTCCATCCCCTGACTTTTCGCCCATTGTTCGGGATCCCTGCCTGGGTCAGGACCTTTGAATCAGTCCACTGATTGTTTGGCCTCAGCCTGCCATGAAACAGTCATTACTCTGGTCAAACAAACACTAATCTAGTTAGTATCTCAGGAAAGACTGCCACTGTTGTCATGCTGCATCAGCCTGTGTGGCAGATTGAAAGAGGAGTAGAAATAATAAGAGGCAAAAAGTGCTTATTTTACATACTCACTACTCGTATCTTAATGAAGTCAGGGTTTAAGTTATGTAATGTGTAAGCAAACATTCTGCTCTAAGAAGCATGGATAAGCCCTATTACTAGAACACAGGAACCTAGATACTCCATCTGTTGTACTGCAAATACAAAATACTGGGGCGTTAACTCTTTATCATATTGTTGGAAGTGTAAAAGTAAGAAATAAAGACATAACTGCTCATAAATGATCAGAAACCTGGATAAGAGAACTGTCACAAAAAATGAACATGAGGAATCAGGTTTCACCAGTTCTGTTATCATTTCATTCTGACTGAGCTTAAAACCAAGATATAACTGCAGGACTGTACGTGCATTTATAGACAGAGAGCTCTAATAATGTCTGTCATCATTGTTCTTACTCTTTAACATTACACCCCCAGCACTGACATAACATTAGCAATCATATTTTTTCAAAACAAAAAAAGAAACAGGAATTAAGTGTGATTAAGGCATATCTTAAGGTCTACAATGCAAAAAAAAAAGAAATCTAAGCAAGTGTTTTTGTTTTATTTTTAGTGAAAAACGTCTTTTAGACACATTTACCAATCAGATCTAGAAAAAAAGTCTTGTTTCAAGTTATTTAAAGATACAAATGATGTCTGAGGAATTGAAATGAGAACCAAAAATTCTGTCAATGTAGTGAGAAAAAGTTTCTTGTTTTATGAGATCATTCTAATTTCAAGACAATTGACGAACAAATTCTTCTTACCCCATTGGCAGATTTTTTTCTCCTTACAAGCAATTCAGACACCATTTTTGTCTTTAAATAACTTGAAATAAGACATGTTTTTGTACAAATGAGTTGAATTTTGCTCAAATCAAGACTAAAAATATAAATTTCACTAATTATAAGACATGAAAGCTTGATAAGATTTCAGTCTTTGCAGTGTACACTGGTGGTGAATAAAAATCCACCCTCATCCTGAGAGTGACAGTTACAGTGAAGTTGATTTCTGATTAAATAGAGAAACGGGTACGAGCTGGTGGCAACAATTCTCAGGCAACAAGATGAACACTATGTGTGGCCTTCAGAAACAGTCAGATAAGATCTTCAGTGGCTCAGCAAGGACTGCACAGTCTAAGAAAACAGATAATGCCACAGTGACGTCACTAAAGGCTGGGCCATAAGTTTCCATACATGTGGCCTGTAAGTTTCCATACATAGGAAAAATAAATATTCTATGTAGGACAAGTTTTTTTTAAATTCATATAACATGCTCTATATGATAACTAATGTTTCAAAAACACTTTTATAAGTGTTTTCCACTGTTGATGACTTGCATTAGCACAGTTGAAGTTGTGCTTGTTGGCTAATGGAGTTGGTGATTTGTTCCTGAGGATGATTTATGTCTTTTATGTTCTCCTGATGCACTTTGGCTTTCAAGTGCCCCCAAAGATAACCACATACAATCAAACACCTCTTCTAAGGTATCTGAAACATAAACATAAAAAAAGTTCATTATACATTTTCCTATGTGTAGAAACTAGGGCTGTAATGATTCATCAGATATATCGATGTATCGAGTTATAATCCTGCGATCCAACTACAACTACCTGTACTTGGCAAGTCAGCCTTTCAGGTGTCATGGACCGATCTAATATGGTTTTAGATGGAAAAAAATGTAATGAATCGATACGTGGAAATAGACTCAGTCCACCTGTCTGTGATGTCATCACCATGTGCCTGAAGACAAAACTTAGCAAAGGTCAAGTAAAATACAACAGCAATGCAAAAAATCTCTCCAACCACCTTGTAAGGTGCCACAGAATAATATTGTATAATTTCTATGTTGAAAAACAAAATCAGAGGTAGCAAGTAATCCTACTGTCAAAATGGTGGTTGCATTTACCATTCTTTTATAGAAATGTATTCAATTGTGAAAATTAGAGCAAAAGGTTAATCTGCTAATTCAACCTGAAGTGTTGGTTTCACTTTATTCTAATAAAATGTGAATGCATTTTCCATTAACTGTATAATCTATAATTAGCTTTAACCTGACTTAAACCTGATTCTCTTACAAGAAACTTCACCTGCACTATACAGTACCCAGGTACTTATCTCAATCCGTGTTCAGGAAGATCTAGCATTTTGGATGTTTGGATTCTGCTGGTTTAGTTTTTCAATCTTTTCATTTGAATGCCATTTAAATGAGTCCCATAAATAAATTGAGCATGTTATTTGTGCAAGTAGGGCTACAATAATCACATTTATCTAGACCTGCTGATTGAAATTAAGAACATAAATAAAATCTTTTGGACTATGCTGGTCCAGCAAGGGCACTGACTCCCCAGATTTTTTACTGAACAGAAAGGCACATCATAAAGCTTCCAAGCTGTACAAAAAAAAAGATTTAAAAAGATATAATTTGATGTAGCTGTGTATTGAAATGCAAAGAAATTAGCGACCAACGTGTAACAACTCAGCCCACGTATTTACTTCTTGGGCTGTCAACTTTAATTCACTTACTCTTGGAGTTAATCCAGGGATGGTTGCTTTTATTAGTATTGTTCGACCCAGAGAGATTTTAAAAACAATGAATAATGTAAATTTCCTGCTTTATTTTCAAATCAACACAGAGCCTCATTCCCTTTAACCAGCCTTTAAAATTTATTGTATTCATTAAATCATTAGAACAAGCCATGAGTCAGATTGCTGGCAGCTCAGATAGAGGAAGTCTTGTGTTCATTTGCACAAATCATGTGATGACACAGTTTAAAACATTAAGAATGATACTGCAGTCATTTTTTACAGTGGAAAAAGAGATTTGCAGTAGTAACTCACAGGACTTCTGTCTCCTCATCAGATGCAGCATTATTATTATTACCTTACCTGGATATAACTAAGCAAATGGGTTCAAGCCTCCTATTGTATAATTACTGCATGGGTGATTTTCTTTCAGCTGGAAACAAGTTATTTAACACCTGCTGATGCAACGAGTAACTTCTCATTTCTTAAACAATCATGGAGAAAGACACATCCTGTGGTTGAGGAAAATATGTTAGTCTGTTTACAAAGGGTCAAATCATTGACATGAATCAAACAGCAAAAAACATCTAAGGAGATTGATGTAGAAACTACTAAACTTGGGTTAAGAACTGTCCAACACACTATTAAAAACTGGAAGGATGGTGGAGAACCATTGTCTTGAGCGCATCAGGGTACAAAGAGAGCCAGGTGAAGTGATGTACCCATCATGCTTAGTGCCTACTGTACAAGCCTGTGGGGGCAGTGTTATGATCTGGGGTTGCTGCAGTTTCCCAGGTTCAGTAACATTATGTTCCCAAAGAATGAGGTCAGCTGACTGCCTGAATATACTGAATGACCAGGTTATTCCATCAATGGATTTTTTCTTCCCTATTCCAAGATGACAATATCAGGATTCTTGGGGCTCAAATGTTGAAAGAGTGGTTCAGGGAGCATGAGACATCTTCTTCACACATGGATTGGCCTCCACAGAGTCCAGACCTTAACCCCATTGAGAATCTTTGGGATGTTCTGGAGAAGACTTTGTGCAGTGGTCAGACTCTACCATCATCAATACAAGATCTTGGTGAAAAATTAATGCAACACTGGATAGAAATAAATTCTGTGACCCTACAGAAGCCCAATGGAACAATACCACAGTGAATGCCCGCTGTGATCAAAGCCAAAGGCAGTTCAAAAAAATGTTAGTGTGTGCCTTTTTTTTTTTTTTTGGCCAGGTAGTGTATTTCAGACTGAGCCATTCACAGTAGGTTACATGTATTTCATGCATATATTATGAGACAGTTACATCAAAACTGTTACTTCCTTTATTTCTCCACCAGCAGTCATTCATTGACTTAAATATTAGATAGAAACATATCCTCTGATGTTTTAAACCTGGGTGTGTGCCACATTTGGCTCAGTGCAAATGTAATATTTAAAGTATTTGGTTAATACTTTTGTTTACGGATGGAAAGCACTTACTTTAATCTAAGTCCTGCCTCTGAAAAAAAACTAATTGGATTATGGGATATGACTGGATGGGGAGAGAGGGAACAAGTCTAGATATGGCTGTGGTCAAATGTAGCCTGAAAAAGCTTTAAAAGAGGTCAGATTAGGTCAGCCACTAAAGGGTGTGATGATTATGTTTGCTCATGGATCTAACCTCTGATATTATTCCTGGAGCCACTTGTTGTAAAAGCACTCATAGTTACTGTTAATCTGTTTTCATTATCTACAGAACAACAGCCAGCCGCAGTATGAAGTGAGGAACTGGCTCCTGCACTTCCTCTTCCTGCTCTCTGCAGGCCTGGGGCATGAGATCTTCTACATCACCTGTCTGCCCTGCATACAATGGAGCCTGGACCCGTTCCTGTGCCGACGCCTGGTCAACATGTGGGCTGTAAGTTACACCTACGGAGGAAATGTGTGTGTGTGAGACAGTAAGACCACCACAGTGTACAGAGATAGAAGATTTCAGTCAAATGTCCACTGACCTCTCCACAATGACACCTCTCTTCTCTGCCCTTGGTCTCCCTCTTGTCACCTTTTACCCTCCTTTCATCTGTGACCTGTCTCTGACACCATGTTCATATATCCCCAGGCATGAGGGGCAGCAGGGGCCAGCCTGACTGTGGCCCCTGACATGGCGAGAGGCCACACATGAGGACACATCAGTGAGGATTGAGTGTTGAGATCTCCTCTTTAGATGTTTAATCTAACAGGAGCCAGAACACACTGACAAGAGATTCTTAAAACATGTCAAACGTGATCCCAGAAGGAATGTATCTGACAAAAACAAACAGGCACACACTCTCTAAAGTGTGTGTGTATGTGTGTTTTTGTGCCCTTTGTGTCTCTATCCCGAGCACTTGGTGGGTGCCCTGTGTCTGAACCCCGTGTTCGGCCCCCCAGGGCAAGAGATACCATTCTTCTGGCATCCTGGCTGAACCAGGCCCCTGTATGAACTCCTTCAAACACACATAAACACCAACACACACACACATGCTCGCACTCCCACCTCGCCTGCTAAACACACTCATTGCCCTCCCTTTAGTTAGACATTACCAGCTCCTCTCTGTCTTCTCCTCCCCCTGGTCGACCAGCAGAGTGCTTTATTGCCCTCATCAACGCCCTGAGCTTTCTCTCTCTCTTTGGACCCAACATTTGGTCTGTCAGCCCTCGGGGGGCTTCACCCTACACTTGTAACTTCTAACAGCAGCCTGCCATTGTGTGGGTGGAGTTATCTAAGGTTCACCCAGGGCTGTGCACTCACTCTCCTCATGCAAAACTGGCAGCTCACGCCAGCCACTGAAGTGCAGCCATGCAAAGTGAGGATGTGTGCATGAGAACGACGGAACAAGCCAAATCAATGACAGACACACACTCACACACACACATCCCTTTGTGCCCTTAACTACTCTCTGTTGCCTTTACTTTGATGGTGACTTTGGTTGACTTCCAGAACAACTGTCATTAAGCATATGGTCATGAATTACTTACAGTGTTGTATGGTATTCTTGTAGCATAGTGTTATGCAAATCCTGTGCTGTTGGGAGTACAAAAAAATTCACAGATGTTCTTTTATATAATGACATGCAGGTCACTGTGACGTGGATTATTGAGGAACATTTTAAGAGAAGCTGCATGGGAATGTTTAATCTTGGCATATAATTATTGTTACTCATAAGAAATCAATTTTCTTTCCACAAAACAACACATTTGGAAGCCATTTTTGGTCCTGGCTATGAAAGCATATCTAATATAAAAGTGAGGCTTTTATTTCTGAGTTAAGTGTTTCGTTTAATTCATAACACCAACATTTTTAACACTGACTGTGTAAGATATGGACAAAGTCTAAGTGATGTTGCCAGAGCTGTAATTAATGTTTTTTTTTATATCGACTTATCTATAGATTATTATTTCATCTGGTTGATTCATCATGATTATTTGCCAAACTTTCTTGGATCCCCATTTTACCTTACCCACTAAGCCTGTATTTGCATGTTTCAGGTGTTCATGAATTGCAGTGGTCTCCTTCTACCATGGAAGGAGAGTTTGACTTCTCACAGTCCGTCCTTGGCTTGTTTTGCCAATTTACTTTCAATGACATGCTTCCAAACTTTTCATAATTAATCATAATTAATGTGAAATTCTTCTTCCTCTTTGTTTCTATGTATAACCTAAACAGTGGGAGAGATACCACCACTCATCACTCCCTGTAGTGAACTGTTTTTTTAAATATGAGATTTTACTGGCTGGAATTTGACTTGACCATTAACAAGAACAGTGATGAAACGTTTTGACACTTCAATTCTCTGGTAGAGCGAGTTCAACGATTATATCGATGATATGTCACCCATTGGTTTCTAGAGAAGTGTATGAAGCTATGTTGGAAGTACTGACTTTAGTAGCTGGGGTCACAGCTGATGTGTCTGGTAAACAGATAAAGAAAAACACCAAGCTGCCATTCAAATCAGTGAACCTTGTTTAATATTTAGTATTTGGTTTGACTAATCATATACAGGGCTTAATATATATTTAAAAACAGTCTCAAAAAATGACGTGACCAGCTATTCAGACCCTTTCTCCCAGTGAGTTCACTACACCATGTAGCTTCAAACTGATTTAATGTTTTTTACCCAAATTTGAGCTGGCACACCATTTCTGTAAATAGTCAGAAATTAATCAAGAAAAACATGAAACAACTAAGGCAGGTTTTATTTCTGTTCAGTTATGACAGACACTTGAAAATTCGCAGATAACATTAATTACATTTAAGCATTAAATATATCATTTTGATTCCAGAGCTTGCACATACTGATATATATTAACCATTACAGAAACATAAAAAATATTTTGGCTATTATATCAACATGTTGATATTGGCAAAGATATCGATATTTTGTTCATTTAGGGCAGTGGTGGCGACCACCTAACTCTGGGTTGTGGTGTAATATAAATTTAAACTCTGTATTTATAGTTTCTATACCAGGACTGAATGACAGTCATATGTTGAATCCATTGTATCCACCTGCAGTTAGCAGGACTTTAGCTCCAGTTCATAGCTACTGCTATAATGCGACAATGCTCAACCACCTGGATTTGAACAAGCACAGATGACAGATGGATTCTGTGCCCCATAGCAGTGACCATGTGGTATAATGGCATGGTGGTGTAGTGATCTAAAAATGAAGATACAGTTGTTTAGGGCTGTTCCTGGTTAAACTTTCATATTAGTGTTGTCAGCAGAGTTATGTGGCTATTAACCTGCAAAGAAGACTGAAGGCTTGTAGTGTTAGCTCTGCTAATGTCAACTACTAATCGTAAATAGTGTTTACCGGCGCTCTCTGTGATCACATTAAGCAAATTTAAATAAGTTTTGCTCTATAACAAATTTTGCCTGAGTGTTTTCTAACACTCAAATTGCACAGCTCGTGGCCAGGAAAATTAGACATTTTGGTTCAACCCTTGTAACTTTGCTGTTCGGATCTGAAAAATTGTTTCAGCGCCGTAATATCAAAAAATAATACTTATGCTCTGCAGAAAAATATTCAGCTTAGATAAGTAACAATCAGGATAATTTTTGAAGAAGCCATTGTACAGCTTAACCAGATTTTACAGTCAGTTAAACTCTCAACTGTAACAAACCATCTTATAAAGACCAATCTTTATAATGTAAAGTGTTACTGTCTGTTTTATGTGGCTGGACTTGACCCTCACAGTCTGGTTTATTATCCTCATGCTGGCGATCAGCTTTCAGAAGTGTAACTCTTTGAGTAAAGGTTTAGATTTTATCCGACAAAAAACATCTTTTGTGTTTTCTCCCGGCCTGTAAATCAGCCTCTGTTTCCCCACACACTGACTCTGATCTACACGTTGACAGATCAAAGTCCAAAGCTGCCTCTGCTTCAATCAATACACTGATTCTTGAGGAAACACACTCTGGCCCATCTTTCCGTGTGTATGTGTGTGTGTGGGTGTGTTGACCTGGCTTTAACTCTTCCCTTAATGACACCAGAGCGTCCTTTGATGTGACTTGTACAAAGACACCAATGACAGTGTGGCTTTACTGGAGCCAGCTGAAAACCATGTTTATGTTGATGGTGGGAGCAGGGGCCGAGGCGAGGGTATCATATCATGGCAGCACTCGAACTGCTCGGCAGATTCATTGTGTGAGGGCTGCTGTGGATGGTGTGCTGACAGAGTGGCTTGTTGTGTAGTGAATGGATGAGGCCAGACATGCTAAATGGCTGTATTATTGTGCTGTCCTCTGTTTATTGTCCACTTCATGGTACCAATTATTCTGTCTGGGTGTGTGTATGAGTGTGTGGATACAGAGTGGAGGCAGAAATTATAATAGTGAGCTTTACATTTAGGAATAACTGGGGAATGGTGGGAGGTGGAAAAGAGGAATTTAGCCTCTAGAAAAAACAAGAGAACAAGTTATCTGAGCGTGGGTTTAGAAAAAAATCAAAGACCTGCTCAACTGCCTGACCAAAAGAAAGTCGCCACCAAAAAAGGTCATAGACAGTAATTTGATGATCTAAATGTAAATCACACAATATTACTTGAAATTGAAAAAGACAAATTAAGTTAAAACTAATTGACTGAAAACAACTTTTCCACTTTATTGTTTTTTAAATAAGTCAAATACAGTGTTACATACATCCACTTAACTTGAACTAATGTTACAAAGAAATTATCATTGTACTGTATCCTCTTTAACTTTGTACTGAACAACCTGCAGTGAAGCTCACACTGTAATTTAAGGAACAAATTCTTTGAGTTACTGACAGCACAACAATTAGTAAAAAAAAGTCACATATTTCTCTTGTCACTGTCTGAACTGAAAACTGGTTGAAAAAAAAAAAAAAACTGCATACATGTTGCATAAGTGCCTATGTCACTGAAAACTGTGTTTTAGTTCCAACTCGGCTTAAGTATGAGTTCTTACTTTTTTAAAAACATTGATACTGAGATTTGAAATAATGATATTATATTGGAGGTCAAAATATCTCAACATATTGCTGTACCGGTTCTTTTTCACACCCCTAGATCATAGCACTGTCCCCACAGGCTTGTACAGTAGGCACTCGGCATGATTGGTGCATCACGTCAAAGCTCATCTCAATCATTCCCGACAATGGTTCCCCATCATCCTTCCAGTTTTTGATAATGCGTTGGGCAGTTCTTAATTCAATTTTAGTAGTTTCTGCAATCTCCGTAGATGTTTTCTCTGCCAATGATTTGACTCTTCTTAAACAGACTAACATCTTTTCCATGACAACAGGATGTGTCTTTCCTTATGGTTGTTAAAGAAATGAGAAGTTACTCATTACATCAGCTGAGGTTAAATAACTTGTTTCCACCTGAAATGTAATCACCCATGCAGAAATTGTCCAATAGGAGGCTTTTATCTATTTGCTTAGTTAAATCCAGGTGGCAACTTTTTTGGCCAGGCAGTGAATATTGCAGGAAACAGAAAAATCGCAATATCATTTTTTTCTGATATCTTTCAGCCCTACTTCATAAATTTAATGATCCTTTGTCTTTTAATGTGTTTTTTGAGCTCTCACATTTCCACACCATAATAATCCAAGTCATCTAAAGACATCAGCTGGAGGAGCTGTTGAGTTTCTTCAGAATATACAAGTAGCCTATGCACAGTGTCAGGATACTGCAGTTTAGTGAGATGTTACTGGATATATTTTGGATTTGTTTGTACACTTGACAGAAAATGTAAACTTAAACATAATCATTGTGTGATGTGAGCTGGAGGTAGTATGGAAATGGATCTCGGTGGAAAATTGTAAGCTGGCATGAGATGTTATCTGAGCTTAAAGCCAGATTCAAACAAGCCACAGTGCAATGATGAGAGCTAGATGTCCTGTTGGGTGTATTTTCAGGAGAGCAAGGCCAGCTGTTTTTCTATACTTCCTCCTTATCCCCTCTCATTTTCTCCCACTCTTTATCTCCCTGACTATCTGTCAGGACAAATTGCACTAACAGCAGGTCAGGAGATGTACTTTTAGATCTCACTTGCCATGGTAACTAGCATCTCCTTATTACAGTGTCAGTGGGGATGGTAATAACAAGCTCTCCATTCTCTGCCTTAAACACACACATTAGTGTCCTGCTCGCTCGTGGCGCCCTGCCTCCCTGCTCTGCGCTAAGACAGCCATTCATTAAATATACAAGGCAGAGCTTTAAATAAACCTGGAGCTGGAGCAGGCTGCCCCTCATCCAGCCGCTGGGGATCTCAGGAAAGAGAATAGGCAGCAGATTTGGCAGGAAACTCACGTACACATACATGCACCACCACCACACACACACACACAACACACACACAGACACCTTACACCAAGTGTATCATTGTGTCAAGAGCCCTCTGTCTGACCCAGCCGGCTGAAGACGCTGCGTCAGCAAAACCCCCCCTCCTTCATTTCGGTTTCTTACAATAGATTTTCCTCCTGTGACTGCAGCATCTGCACTTTGCACTAGGGTGGGTCTCCATCACTCTCCACCATTTTCATTTTCTTTCATTTTTGTGGGAACAGTGAGAATTGAAATGCTTTTGTGGTCAGTTTCACAGCTAAGTATAACCAAGATTTGAGCTCCTCTACTCATTACTATTTAATCATCGTCCTCATCTGTGATTTCTGGTTTCGTGTCCAGACCAAAGCAGCACTCTGATGAAGTACCTTTTTGATGAATGCTTTTGTTATAAATCCAGCAACTCATTTTATATTCTGTCATCATTAAGGAAGGTGATGTTGCTCACCAAAAGGAAACCAGTGACTAAAATTAACTTTTTTCATCTCATAATTCACGTTTATGCCTCAAATTAAGGTCAGATTTTCTGATATAACAGTTAAAGCAACAGCCTTAATAAATATACTACCTGTGTATAATAAAATAGCAGCTGCATCTTTCAGACAGTCACTCAAAGTAATTGAACACCAAACATGACACCTTGAAGGCGAAGTTTGCAGGAATTTTCATTAAGTTTCGTTTATTTGTTTACACACAACCTCCAAACTGGGCACCTCCTCCTCCGCGGTTCAGTGCCACCAACCTGAGCTAATAGCATGGCTAACAGTCATAGCTTGGTAAACATAACATTCACGAGAGAGAAACTCAAGAGCTGTATACCTGACTTCCTGCAGGTAAATGAGATACACTGCAAATATTGTATCATACTTTCACCGTCTTACGGCCGCTATCGTAGCCGCTTAGGATAGTGTCTACCACGTGCTATCATCAACACACAAAGTCACGTGTGCACAGGGTGCTCTGTGATTGGCTGGTTACCACACATAATTACTCCCACTCTCCACCCAGAAACGACCAAAGTCAAACAGATCAATAACAAAACAGGCAAGGGAGAGGGTCTACAAGGGGGCGAGGCAGACACAGACACGGACACACGTTTAGAGGCCCAGAGATGACAATTGAGCAGGATTATTCCCGTTATCGTAGCCATTTCATTTTTCGGAAAATCCTGCATACCCTACCTTTAAATAGTGAAAATAAATAGTACCTCACTTCTAGAGTCAGCCTCCAGAGGTCACTGCAAGAACTGCAGTAGATTTTTTTAAAGCTCTTCTTTAAGCCTTTTGCCTTAATTGTGAAGGAGAGACAAAGAAGAGAGGGAGTGAATTATGACGTGCACCAAATTTTGCTGAGACTGGAAATCAGTCTTAAAACCTATGCGGCAAGGACTGTGACCTCTGTACATGGGGCACCTGCTTTACCAGTGTAGCAAAACTAATGTCCCAGTGAAGCTTTTTGCAATTGCACTTGAGCTTGTTACCTAGTGGTTTATGGTGGCTACCTGCAGATATAAAGCTTTGGGAAATGAGAAATTGCAGAAAACTTCAGTTCCTCAAGTTTCCAGCAGCAGCAAACGCCTAGGAATCTTTTTAGAGCTCAAATTATAAAGGCCAGCATAACGGCAGACTTGAATATGATTACAACCAAGAACAAAAATGTTTCTGTCCATTTAATTGGAAAATTTACATTAAAAAATGTATGAAGTCTTTTCATAATAACTTTTATTACTAGACTAAATCGCATAATTTCAAAACCCAACAGCGTTTGTTCTATTTCTTGAAAAATAATATGTGCCAACCTGTTAAAAAAAATCCACACACAGTTTCATGAGACAGGAATAAAATCTTAAATTCAAGAAACTTGAGTTCAAGATACTTGTGTAAGTTCTTCTTACTCAGTTTCCAGATGTATTCTTTTTATTATCAATTAGATCTTGAATTTGTTAGATCTTGAAATTAAACTCTTCCTCTTTTGGAGTGTTATGTTTTGTTTTCAGTTATTGTTTTTAAATTGTTCTTTTAAGGTCACTACAACAATTATTTTAGTGTTTTTACCTGCTTTTTATCCTTTGATTTAGTGTTTTTTGATTTGTGTACCGCACTTTGTTTCAGCTGTGGTTGTTTTTAAAGTGCTTTATTAATAAAGGTGAGTTGAGTTGAGTGGATCAGCTCTTAAGAGCGTAGGTGGATGTGGCTCATATTCAATCCATTAATTTGTTTTTTAATAGACATAGCACATACACAGTTGCTTATTCTAGAGTTTTTTCAGTGCATACTTATACTGTGGCAGTATCAAAGGGTATCTCCATTTTTTTTAGATCAGTCAGAGCCATGATTCCTGAGACGGACACTGCTGTCTTTGGGTTCTGTGATGTTTGTTCAGACAACAGTCTGTCTGTCACTGAGACAACATACATGATTCAAACGGACTGTGAGTGGAGTCATTTTCTCAGAGACGCGTCCTCTTACCTCTCCCAGGTGGTGATGTACGTGGGCCAGGTGATGAAAGACATCCTGAAGCTGCCTCGTCCCCTCTCCCCTCCTGTGGTCAAGCTGGAGACCAGAGTGGATGCTGAATACGGGCTTCCCTCCACCCACGCCATGGCTGCCACTGCCATCTCTTTCACACTTTTACTGAGCGCTCCCTCCAGGTTACAGGTGAGAATCACCGGCAGCTGTGACGAGAGGATAGAAGACCTGAAGTTATTTACAGATATGACTGTGACAAATAGAATGTGATCTGTGAGGTAGTTTTATTGGCTATTAGCACATGGATCCAGCCCAGCATCAAACATACAACTGCATCAGTTAGATGCAGGAGATAAGTCATCACCAGTTAGTGCTACTTTATACTTCATGTGTGAATTTCCCCTTGTGGGATGAATAAAAAAATCTTATCTTTGTGATAAACTATGATCACATGTGCCCTAACTGGAGCTTTCTCTAAAAATACCCCCCCCCAAAAGGACTTGATTATAGTTTAAAAAGTAAAAAACCCTGGAGCTAGTTCAGTTTCATGGATTTAGTTTTGGTCTATTATTAACCCCCCACACCCAGAACAGAAACACAGACCACTGGTGAAGATATAACTCTATAATGCTAGCATTTGGTCTTTATTTATGAGGAGTACTTCATGGTCTCCAGGGAATGGAGTCAACAAAGTTAAGTCAATTAAGTTTAAGACAATCTGACAATTGTCTTTGATTGCCAAGAATAAACGTTCCTGTTCCCGAAAAGAACTAAAACTAAATTTTATGGGGCTGCTAGGAATGAAATTCAACCTCTTTTTCACCTGTCACTCCCTACTCTGACCCTGTTTTGTGCTTTATCCACAGTCTTTTTCTCTGATTACAGGCATAAATAAGAAATATAGCATTGACAAAAACAAAAAAGAAAAGAAAAATATATATCTAATCTTTATTTTATACTCATATCTTCCAAAAGCAGCTGTACAGAGCTGTAATTAAATCTTTTAGTCTTAAATGTGCCCCATGACTTTTTTCTTTCTTTGCTAATTTTCTCTCTGTTGAAGATCTCAACTTGCGTCTCCTGTGACTAAATGCCATCTCTTCTCTGTGTGTAACAGAGGTAGAAAACCAACCCACACTGATGTATAATAAGCATGTAGCATTTTGCTGATATTAACAGGTGTTTTTAGTAGAAATACACTGAGTCACAGCTGCTGAATAACTACAGCAGCAGTCCTCTTTGGAGATGGTATAAATGGTCATTGATTACAGCCATTATTATAATGACTAATGATGTTTCTGCCAATGCTGACTGCAAATGATGTATTTAAATTCATTAGAGTAAGGAAGCTAAGGATAGCGGAGGCTGAACAGTGATTATGAACCAAGGTATCACATAAGTCCTCCTGTTGAATCAATATTGAATTATACACTCCCTGACAAACGTCTGGTCTCTTAAAAAAAATACTAACTCAAAATGGCATACAGCCGACCTCTGATTAATCAACTTTTATGATAAACTGTTCATTCTAATGCTATTGGATTTCATAATAATAACTAGGTGCAAATGAAACCATCAAAAAGTGTCCTCAAGAGAAAGATTTGAAGAAACTGGTGACTTTCATGACAAGCCCAGATAATAAAGACCCTGTAAAAGCCCATATATCATCCCTTTAGGTATGAAAAGGTATATGTCCTTTTCAAAAGATGTTACTGTCACTGATCACATACCTCCATGTGTCCTTTATGTCGATATTGATGTTAACCAACGCATCCACCAGGTTCAAAGTTTATGACAATAACAAACTCAAAAGCAAACATGGCAGCTGTGGAGGAGGTATTGCTAATGTACCTCTTACATAAAAGACAGAAATGGAGGGAGCTTTTAAACATCATCATTTGGCCATTGTTATTTCTTTGTTTCTCACCAGAGCTTTGCATCAGGTAGAAACAAAACTGCCTCGATAGTTTCTGGTTACTCTGCTCTGTGCAGCATGTACCCTCAAACTTTATGGAAAATATGCAAAATGCGGACGAAATGAACGCAGAGAACGAACAGAAGGCTCCGTCTGTATCTGAATCCATATTTAACATTGAGCATAAATGAGCCTTTGGAAAAAAGTACAGGGCCAGCTCATTTTCTACTGATATGTGAACTGGTCACAAGTAACACCTGTATCTTTTAGGGCTGAACAATATGGACAAAATTTCTTAACCCAATATTAATGCAAGATATCTAGATATCAATGCGATACAATATGACTCTGGGGTGAGAGAAAACTAAGCATTTTTCAGACAAATAAAAGCATCATAATATAACAGGATGTGGAAAGTGGGTTTAATTGATTGGAGCTCACTGTCAGTCATCAATGTTAACAGACACTCATCAATAATCATGTGACTAAGCTTTACATGCAGGGTGAGCTGGGAAGATTTACCAATACGATAACAATATATCTTTCAGCCCTAGTATCTATAGGAGCAGTTTGTCAAAATTCTTTCACACAGTGGTCTCCATGGCTGAATTAGTGTGTAGACACCATGAACTATCCATCAAACTGCATCTCAACCAATACATAGTGCTGCAGAAAACCTTTAAGAACCCTCATGGACCCAAGATTCATCCAGAAAACAGTCAAATTTGGTGGAGGAAAACCCATGGTGTGGGGTTATATACAGTATGAGTATAAGGAGATTTCCACATGACCAATACAAGAGGAGAAACCATGTACATCCCAAATTCACATGAAAATTTTCCTGGAGTAAAGAGGAAAGTGTGAAAATAAAGACAGAGTAAGTGTATTCAGCTGTTTGCATTAACATATGTAACCCACCAAGACAACAACAAGCAAACTGAAGAAGGGGGGGCAGTGCTCATGTGACAGACCCTGAAGTGATGAATCCAGTACAGGGACCCAGTGGACGGCAGCCAGTCCTCCAGTATCTGAGTGGGATGAAGGGAGTGGCCTCGCTGTCCATCACTGAGTCCTGACGGAGCTGTTGGACAATGGGCAGGGAGGGGCGGGGCCAGCAGTCACCATCAGTCACCATCAGCCACACCCGTCGAGCTGCTGTTTGGTCTTCTGATAGACTCGACCGAGTCAATGACTGTCAGTCCACGTCTCCACCTCCCTCCCCTGACTCATCCCCTCTTTATCTCCGTCACTCTGCTGCCAAGTCAATAAAACACTCAGCCGCTCAATCATAGACTGTCGTAACGTGGCACTGAGTTTTAAAGAAGGACTGAGAGAGTCGTGAGTAGTTTACGACCCCATCGCCGCCTCTCAGCTGTCACATCAGATTCTGAAGTGGCTTCTTAAGGCCACAGAAATCAACCCCGGGACACTTCACGTACAGTAAAGGACTCAACTGCCCAACATTCCTCCAGGATTTCCCTGAAAGAAAAGAGCACGCAAAGCTTTAAATGAGTCGCCGGCTGTTTCAGAGGCTCCTGAATAACTGCAAGGCCCCGGGGCGACTCGGCCAGTTCCCGGAGCAGGTCGGAGGTCGCGACAGTCAATCACAGAGTGACCCCCCTCCTGTCCCCGCCATCCTTTGTGACCATTCAAAATAAGCCCTCTCTTCATGAACTACCACTGAATAGGCTTCCAGCTGCAAAAGACAGGAAAAGACACAGGAAAAAAGGCAAAGAGGGGAGAGGAGGAGAGGAGGGGGAGGGTGGAGGAGGTGAATGAATACACAAGGCCTCTCTTCTCACTGTTATTGAAATGGAGGGGGGAACAAAACCTGCCGCCGTAGGTAAAAGAAGGAGGGGAGAGAGGATGGAGGGACAGTAGAAGGACAAAAGGAGCGGTGACTTGATGGCGGGCGGTGTGTCAACGCAGCAGAATGGAAAGCTGGCGGCGAGAGGAGCTACACGTCGCCTTTATCAGGACTGACGAATGGATTTTATGATGGCAGGGTAAGAGGGAGAAAAGAAGGCCTCTGAAGAAGCCTTTAAAGTCAGATGCTCTTGTGCTTTTTTATGAAGGTATGAGAGGAATTCAAAGCACATGTGACAGATTTCATCTAAAATCAGCCTCATCAGAGAGCAGTGTGTGTGTGTGTCTCTCTCTCTGTGTGAACTGTCTTCATATCTGTGCTGGTCAGTGACACAGATGTGTGTTTGTGTCTCTCAGTTCCAGTTCGAGGTGGGTTTGCTGATAGCTGTGACGCTGTCGTCCTTGGTGTGTCTCAGTCGCCTCTACACTGGCATGCACTCCGTTTTGGTGAGCATGACTCATTTTCCACACACACACACACACACATTCACACACACAGTATAAAACATTCAAGCTCAACACTGGATTCATTATTCATATCTGTGTCTGGTTAACTGTCTGGCCGAAGCTTTGATCCAAGACTCTTAATGCAGCGTTGGCTTCCTGTTGCCTTCCTCAGGTTGAAAATCTTGATGCCATTTCATGCTGATGTATAATGTATTAGATCAGGTAGCTTTGAGGACATGCTGATCAGTAAAAGCTGCTTCATGAGTCACACTAAGAGGTGATGGAATTAATAGTGATGATAGAGGAACAGATTAAAGTGAGCTAGACTAAGTTAGCCTAGCAGGAAGATGCACCCAGACACAACACTAACAGACCACCTCCCAGCGTCTGATTTTAACTGATGTCAATAATGTTCAGTGACCAGCAATCCTGTTTTTCTCTTTTTTTTTGTCCCAGTTTCAACCCGGGTGTCCCAAATACCAACACATCAACACAGCTTGTTAACGGCCTACATTTGTCACTTGCCCTGATTTGAATCACTATCATTAAGAGTGGATTAATTATCGGTTTCGGCACCAGAAATTTTTATTTTTGCTCTGTTCTGATCATTATGTTGAAATTCTGAGCATCAGCAAAAAGCTTAGGACTTCAACATTAAGCCTTTCCTGCGAGAAATTGCTCAATGTTGAAATGCAATGCTCAGCATTTCAATGCGATGCTCAGCCTTTCAACATCCTGCATTTGCTGAAAGGAAATGCGGGCCCCCCTCCTGGTTTTCATTCCAACCCAAAATAAGGTTTTAATCATACAAACATACGGACTCTTTCCAAACATTTTGTCAGCAGAAGTGCTGGAGGGTACAATGGTTGGTCAAGTGATGTGAGGAGGTTTACCATAAAAAATAAATAAATACTGTTTTTAACTTCAAATCATCACTTTGACAGATGGTGAACAGCTTTCAGTTTGGTATGACATCAGTGAGTGGATGGAAGACGACAAGTGGACGGATTTTTTTTTTAATTTAATCTTTATTTAACTAAGTAAAAGCTTAATAATATTTAAAATCTCTTTTTCAAAAGCGACCTGGCCAAGAGGCTTTTACAATAGACAAAACACCAAAGCATTCATACAAGAAATAGAATAGAAACAGAGACTATCAGCTATCAGCAAGACTAAAAAACTGTTACACCTGATTTATAACAGTGCCAAAGATCAATGCTTTCCAGTTCCTTGGCTTGAAGAATTTCAACAAATCTATTTAACAGGGTCAGGTCGGACAATTTCAATGTAGCCTGCAATAAGTTCCATGCAGAGGGAGAAGCAAATTGAAATGCCTTTTCCCCAGTTCTGTGAGGACATGAGGGACATACAGAATGAGAAAGTCATTGGACTGTTGGCTATAATGTCCATGGCTCCTGACAGGAAGGATTCCAAGATAAGATGGGACCAAACTAAGAAGAGCCTTATAAAACATATATATTTAGTGGACAGACGTATTTATAGTAGAAATCCAGTGTGTGTGTGAAAGGGGTTAAAATTACAAGTCACTATGTGCTTATGATTAAAGTATTCATAGACACTTATCAGTCTGTGAAATATAAAGACATGATGTTATTTAAATGATCATATAGATCAGAAACACAAACAGTAGATGAGCTCACAGATAGCTGAGTCTGAGACCTGGATCATAATAAAGGAGCCAGGAAACTACAATCAGAGAGAGAACTACTCCAAATCTATTAGGATAATAATGCTAGTGTACTTTAGATTTACGAACAGGACTGATTCATAGTTTAATAATAAGCCTCAGTTTGATTTGGAGCCAAAACTTTGCTTTGATTAATCATACTGTACATTTTCTCTTTTTATTTACTCTCCATATTTGATCATAACCTCAGCTCAAACCAACTTTTTTATGAAATATTCAAAGTAAAAATTGGATTTAGAATTTTGGAAGTTAGATTTATGTATTTGTGGTCAAACCTGGTGAACCAAGCTTGGATAAAGAAAACTCTGGCTGTGTCCCAAATTGCATACCTCTTCACTTCACTCTGCGCTTAGTGTTTTTAGTGAATGAGCGCGTTCACTCTGGCAGCATGGTGAAACACAATGCCCTTAACTTCTCAGCTCTGAGTGTGGAGCACTTAACACTTCTCACTCTCAGTGGTCACCATCTTGGCTACATAGTGGAGAGGGCAGGAACCTGTCAAATGATGGTTGATGGTCACAATAACAGTAGAACACAAGTGCATGGTGCATGTAGTGAAGTTTAGGTAAATGTGCTCCCTATATATGAGATCTGAGACAGCCATGTTTAGTAAGTAAGCTGCAGACATCACTGGTGTATCCGTTCAGTGTGTGACCCTGTTAATTGGCGACTGTCTGTCTTCAGTGACACGTTGAGTTGAGCGTCACCATTTAGCACAGTCACTTTTGACTCCTTAACACCAGTAGCTCAGTAACAGTCAGAACACAATAGAGGCTGACTCCGCGGGAAAGTACCTTTTCTGAGAACCAAGACAATCTAACATTTTCTGGGTCTTACAGTTTTAATTTAGAGTTTAAAGAACACTAACTAATCTGTATGTATGAATGAAGCTAATCCCTGTCACGTTTGCCAAAATAGGTGCATATTTTTAGGATGTCGTAGGTTGTGAAGAAGTCTATAATGAGTTATATGATCAGCCAATGACTGATCTGTTCTTCATGTGTTGACACTGGCAATTAAATTTAAAAAAAAATGGGTTGCCTGTTGAGTTTACTAAACAAACGTACAAGCATTATTAATGTTAATGGACCTTGGGTTCCTAGAAAGGGGCTATACATCATCATCATCATCATCATCACCTTTATTGCCAGACTCAGAAGTCCATTTAAGAGAACAGCATTTAAAAACATGGAACAAAACAATAATAACTAACACAAAGAAACAAATAATAGGCTGAAAACACAAAAGATCAAGTCATCAACGATATTTTAAAAGGCAACGGTACCAATGTCTCCACAAAGATTACTGGTATCGTACCAAACAAATTGAAGTTATTATTATTATTATAAATTTATTATTATTATTATTATTATTATTGTTGTTGTTGTTGTTATTAATATTATTGCTATAATGTTCAAATGTATCTCTTGGCTGAGGGGGTTTACATTTCAACTTCAAAACAAAAACTACTGAAAAGACATAAAGGTATTTATTCTGTACACCTGCTTGACTGTGAAAGTTGTATCTCATAAAGAAATTGTATTTGTCTGTATCATTACAGTAAGAAGAAAGTACATGTGTCACTTTGTTCATATCACTGTGAACTTCTGTTGTTAAATGTTGTTCTGTTTCTGCTTTCAGGATGTGATCTGTGGAGTTGTGATTTCTTTAACCCTCACCTTCGTCTCCTACCCTCACTGGGAAACCTTCGACCGCTTCCAGCTCACCAGCCCCATCTCTCCAGTGGTGGCGCTGTTACTGCCCCTCCTCCTCAGCTACACCTACCCCGAGCTGGACCATTACAGCACCACACGAGGGGACACCACCACCATCCTGGGAGTGAGTACAGGCTGCTCTATCGGATACTGGGTGAACGTGCAGCTGGGGCAGACTTTAGAGCCCCCGGTGGAGCTACTACCTGTACCTCTGCCCGCGCTGACAGCAGCCGCTGTGGCTCGATGCTTCGTTCGTTTCCTCCTGGGAGCCTCAGCGTTAGTGGGAACTCGGCAGGTTGTGAAAACACTGTGTCTGCGGGGGTTGTACTCATGGTACCGTGTTTCAAGAAGTGACAACAATGCTAGGAGGAGGAGAGAGATTGAAGTGCCATCAAAGTTTGTCACATACGCAGCTGTTGGACTTGTCAATTCAATACTGATCAATAGATTATTTCTCTTCCTGGGGCTGCTATGACCCACTTACATCTGAGACTCGACTGACCTACAGTATTGTGATGTGAACTTGTGATATTTATTTCGTGTTGTTTTTAACATGTTGACTTTCTTACAAATAGTGCTCTTGGTGGCAATGATTTACAGAAATGTTTTTGTAACTGAGCCGACTGAAGACAAATAAAGATTTTGTTGAACATCCCACCTAATCCTGGCCTATATACTATACTATACTATGTTTAAAAGCTTATAACTGAAGAATAACAATGTCAAAATTCATCAGTAAGGCCTCATTTGAAAGATTTAAATATTTAGTTTCAGAAAATGTCATGTTTTAAGATGTGTCTAAAATCCACATCAGGATAAATGCAGCTGAAATACAGTTTTTTCTCTTCAATGTTTTATAACCATTTTTGAAAATCATTAACTTCACGACAAACATGAAACATCCACCACATCACTTCTACAAATTATCATCTACATCTGGGTGAAATTTGAGCTTTCTAGGTAAAACCTTGTTGGAGTTGGAGAGTTTTTAGTCTCAGGTGACCAAACACCAGGCAGAGTTGTACTCTTTTGTCTTAGGACCCTGTGCAAACAAAACCAGGTTCATCACTGCTCAGTGTCTTCTTTTTCGTCAACTTTGCTCTTTTTGTGAAAAGGCTCACAAAAAACCCTGAAATAGTAGCTCAAGAGATGGATTGTACCTCCTCTGTTGCACACATGAATGTGAATGAAGATGTGTGGCAATGAATGGGTCTCGCCAATGATCTAAATGGCTACAGCTGGCTTCGTGGGAAGAGTAAAGTTATTGGTTAACTGTTGGAGTGAGTGACGAGCCTGATAGCCAATAAATGACCCTCTAATTGAACTATTATGCATAATTACTGTGTGCTATTGACCAGTCAAGCAGGGAGGGCTTGTTGTCTATCACAAGCTATCCTGGAATGAAAACTCAACAGAAAATGATGGGGTCACTTTTGCCTTGAAGCTATAAATCTAAGGATATCAAATACACTCAGCTTTGCCAGATTCTCAATGAAAAGGAAATGCTATAAGACTGTGAAGCTGCTGTTACTGATGAGAACGGACACGACAGACAGACAAACAACGGACTTTACAGGAGAAATTTCACCACTTGGAATAATTTGATGAAACAACACTTTTGATATGTTTGAACTCTGGATTCCTCTGGTGGAAAGGAGAGTGAATATTCAGGGTACACAGGCTATGAGTGTGACATAATGATCTCCAAACAGGTGGGCATCCCAGTTGTTGTGATCACGATCTGCGATTCTTTCACTATAAAACAAACTTAGCGACTGAAATGTGAAGAATCTAAGCTTTCCAAAGTGGTATAGCCCTCCAGTGTTTGACAGAGGCATTACTGTTTGTGTTTTGACAAGTATCTGAATTCGGTCTTTACTGGTTTGGTGATAGTAACTGTGTTGTAAAAGCTGCTTTCACACTTCAGCAACTTGTACTTGAAAATCTGCATGTCAATAATCCTCTTTTCCCACTTGAATCTAACAAGTTGGCACCAGTCTGGAGGATCCTTTCAAAACCAGTTAAACTGAAACTTGGAGGCTTCATTTCAATGTGAGTATCTGTCCTTAAGGTCATATCCCTGCAGGTCTGAACAGGCCATTTCTGCACCGTCAGAGCCTGCTTCCACTTTCCTCTTCTCCTCCCACAGCAGCACTGAAAGGGTTAACCTCCCTTTGCTGTAGTAGATGTTGAAGGAATGCCGGAGCACCTGTCAGACCGAATTTACAAGAGGGCTTGTTATCTGCACACTTCACTGTCATATGTGAGGCTCAGCGCTGTTTGAAGTGACAGTGAAGCATCAGCAGGAGCAGAGGAAGTCTGTGAACTTGTTACCGCACAGAGAAAAACATGACAAGAAAACAAGAATCAAAGAGCTTCTTCAAAAGTTAGAATGGCTTTATTTGATCTTTGAATGCAAGAGCTCCTATCAAAGGATGAACAGTCTTTTCTAATGAAGAACCTGAGCTTGGGTTGTTATATTACAGGGATGTTGGACAGTTTACTTCATACATCATCTTACACCAAAACCTCAAACATCAGATGGAACCATTCAGTGAATTTATGCTTCAGATTTTATTGAAGGCAGCCACGTCCACAGACTGAACATATTCTTCGAAGGCGGTGATGGCTTCCTCCAGCAGGTCTGTTCCCACTTTCTCGTCCTCCACCACGCAGCCTATCTGGAGTTTCTTGATGCCGTAGCCCACCGGGACCAGCTTGGATTGCCCCCACAGCAGGCCGTCCATGCTGACGCTGCGGACGCACTCCTCCAGCCTGCTCATGTCCGTCTCGTCGTCCCAGGGCTTGACGTCGAGGAGGATGGAGGACTTGGCGACGAGAGCTGGCTTCTTGGACTTCTTGGCGGCGTATTCGGCCAGACGCTGCTCCTTGATTCTCGCCGCCTCTGCATTCTCTTCTTCATCGTCTGAGCCGAACAGGTCGATGTCGTCGTCGTCGTCATCCTCGTCCTTGTCGTTGATGTTATTTGTTGAGGCTTGAGCAGAAGCTGGGAGCACAAACTGGCTCTTCGCTACAGGGAGGCCGGTTCGTTCCCTCTGGAAGGACCTGATGTGGTTGTACCAGCGCGTGAGGTGGCAGAAGGTCGGCGAGGGAGCAGAGGGGATGGCGTCAAACACCGCTGTGTCAGCCTGGGACGCCACAAAGCCCTCTATGTAGCTTTTGTCCACCAGAAAGTCATTAAGAGCTTTGAGGCCAGCAGGCGTGCTCATGTCACCAAACACAGTTCTGGTGGATGTGGGGCGGGAGGGCGGAGCCTGCAGGGGACCGTCTTGCGTAGGGAAGTTGTGCTTGAAGACTTCCTGCATGGGGACGTCGTGTGTGAGGGTAGTTTCTGCAGTGTGGCCACTGGAAGAACCAAGGCAACAAAGCAACAGGTAATGAGTCACTGAGTTTAATTACCACGCTTCAACCCCAAGGCACAAGAAAGCTAAATTAAGAACAGGCATGCATGTACAAGCCCACACACAGATGCACACCACACGTCAAGAACACAATGGAGCCTTGTTAATTTTTAATTATTCAGACTTTGGTAAAGAAACAGCCTTTCTTCTGTTATTAAAAACACAAAAGCAACACATCACAACGCTGCAGTTTGGCCCTTTAGCTGTCACTGGATCTAGCAAACAAATAAAAGCCACTCATGCTTTGACAGTTTCTTTTAATTTTAAAATAAACATTACTGCCTCATTTTTTGATCTGAGGATGTAAACTGTGTTTCTGAGTTAGAGTTGAGGTTTTTAAGAGGGTGAAATCACAGGAAAGGTTCGATGTCCATCTCCAGCGCTGAGCAGGGCATGGTCAGCTCGAAGCGAGTGATGACATCAGGGTGGAGAACCCCGAGACGACCCACGCTCTTTCCACGGACCAAGATGTCTGCACAGCGTCCTGGGAAGAAGGTGGAATCTAGAAGACAAAAGAGAAGTGATTGTTGTTAATTATTTCTGTGACTCTTCTTACAGCCAACAGATCAGAATGCTTTTTTTACTTGGACACCTCAAAACTAATTTCTCATGTCAAAATAACACAGCAGCAGATAGCAGATTTGTGTTATTGTTGTGATGGTATTTTAATTTGAGTTACCAATTTCTGCACCAGCTCTAATTGTCCAAGCACCCAAAGTGTTTTTAGATTACACATCACCTTCACACCGCACTCAAACACTGGTGACCTGCTGCTATAGTAACAGTGCATCAGTTTTATCTCACCCCACTCATAAACCCCTGGCTCCAGGGTCACTTTGAAGTTCATTCTCACCTGAGGATGTCTACATATGTGCACAACACAACCTGGGATCAAACCAACAACCTTCCAAGCTTGACCCACCATCTCTACCACTGAACCACAGCCCGCAAAGGTGACCAGTTTAAACAAATGTCTTTCCAAGTGCATAATTTGAATTGTGAAATGACTGAGCCTCTAAGGGGGGCATGGAGAAAAATAAAACTTATTTTTGCAAGATTTCACAAAAGTAATCTTCTTATCTCCTGCAAAATTTCTGCGAGGTCTCACAAATGGTTTCTTTGAAGTTGTGTCATCATAAAGATGCACACGATTTTTGGCAATAGAAGTGGTGTTTAGTTTTATTGATTCATATGAGTTAGTGCTCTTCAAACACCAAATTAAAACTGTAGCAGCATAAAAATGTCATGTTGTCCTCTGTTCAGGTAACACAAATGGTCTAGTTACATGGAGATGACTTCAATCATGTTGTGAACCTTTCAGAGCTGATGGTATTTTGGAGTTAAAAGTGACTGTGCTAACTGGTGACTCTCAACCAAACATGATGGTCAACCAGCCAACCAGATCTCACAAATGATTTGCAAAATCTTGCAAAAATCTTGAAATTGTCTCTTTTTTCCTCCATGTCCTCTCAAGGACTTAGGAATTGAACCCAAAAATAAATATTTTCTCCTACGTTTTTGAGACTTTGATTGCTAAATTCTAAATTATATGCTGATCAGTTAGTATCTATCCCCGGGTTAAGTATGTAGAAGCTGATACTAGCTGTTGGATAAGTACAGCCCTCTAAGACTCCAGTAACTAGTATTTCTGACCAGAACTCAGAGACAGAAAAAGAGAGAATATTATCATACTCAGCTTTGACCCAGTTAAACAAAAAATAATAATATAAATATTTTTTGATGTCATGAGATTTTACACAAGTGAGTAATGCAGGATTTGAGCATCAGAATCAAAACAAAGATTCATTAAGACAGTAAAAGAAATCAAATATCACATCAAATCAATCTTCGATCAGGTCCGGCACATTCCTTCTCTGCCTGTTGACACTGTGGTAAAAAAACATTAAATATTATTACTATTTATTAGTGGTGTCATGATACAACCATTTTCCCTTCCATTACGATACTGATGTTGCAGCCGAGAGTATCAGCTGATACTAGTATTGATCTGATATGATATCAGCATGAATGGTGTGACGTACAGATGTATTAAGCCATGGGAGAATATTTATAAGCCAAACTTTTTCCACTTTGAGTCACAGTCCTGCTCACTCTGCCACAGTTATAATTTGCATAACCACCTGTTCACTACACATGAAGCTTTACGTGGTTCTGGTGTCTGAGAGGAAAAACGTGAGTAGGTTGAATTGGAATAAGAGCTCAGACAGAAAATCTCAGAGTCACATAATCTAGTGGATAAATAATCCACCTGGCACAGACTTCTCCTCCTCACTGAAGCTAACACTTTCAAGGCTCTGCCCTTTTGTTGCTCCTTTTTTATCACTATTATTACCTCCACCTGCTTGTAGCAATCTGTGACTCACTGGTTAAAAACTGTTTCTCATCTATTTGCCACTGTTTAGCTGCATACTTGAGAGCCATTTACCGTTCAAAATACAAACAACTGCAAATCAAGTATTTATGAAATTCCAGCTGTTGAGCAGTGTGAGGAAGTGAGTTTTTCACATTGTTCTGCAGATCATGATTTAATCATGTTGTGTGGGAGGTGCTGCCTCTCATTACAATCCTTCATGTAACCATGTTGGAATAAACTGATTTGTTTACTAAACTAAACTGAAGCCTAAGAAGGATGCATGTCCTCTGAACAGAAATATTTTTACAAGGAAATAAAAACGAAAAGTTCTGATAGGCTGAGGTTTTGCTGTTGTTTAGTATCAATCAGTGAAAGTGCAGCGAGGTTTATGTGAAAATGTCACAGGTCATTACTCTTGAGCAACTGCCTCCGCAGGCCATTTGGCTATAATTAGATTCTATGTATCCATCAATTACAGACACACACTTCCTCTTCTGATTAAAATCTGATGCTCCAGTGTGTGTGTGTGTGTGTGTGTGTGTGTGAGTGAGTGTGTGAGTGAGTGTCAGATGGAGTGAAGGTCACTATGGTCCAGAGGGGGGCACAGCCATCCATCCACAGAGAGATGACGATGACACACTTGTCATCGAGCAAGGCGTGTTGCCCACTATGTTATAAAAAACACTGACACACAAACAGGCAGAGAGACACACTGTCAGAGATTTAACAAGACACAGGGGTTGCCGTGACAACAACCCCACACACATGGAGACATGGCATTCTCCCATGATGCACTGCTTCTTCCCACGCTGCCTCACTAATGGCTTCCAGAGCCCACTGCTTAGATGTTCACTCCTCACATTGAACAAAGAGTTACACACATATGGGCTGGACTTTATTGTGTGTGTGTGTGTGTGTGTGTGTGTGTGTGTGTGTATGGGCAGGAAACAAAAGCAGATATTCTGCCTCTTATTTCATTTGCCCGTTCGGTCTTTGTGGGGTGAATTAAATCAGTCGAACATCTTGCGTCTGCACACGTCATCTACTTGTACCCAGGCTATTTATATGGTTGCCATGGCATCGCACTCATGGTACATCTTAAATAACCAATCAGTCAATGAAAATCCTACACTTGAGCCAGGCTACTCTCGCCCACTCTGCTCCAACTTTCAGAGGAGCTTTTTAGAGCTGTTTCAGAGGGAGACGCTTGTATCAGGTGACCCATTAAGGTCTGCCTCACATCGCCATAGCAGCCGAGTGGATGGAGGGAAGCCGGAAAACATCACAATGAACAAAAACAATGTTGCGCTGCTAAAGAAAACCCCCTGCAAAATAAGGATGTTTAGTTACAGCTCATGGTGAATTGATGACTTTGTCTTCCATAACTGGATTGACTTCAATTTATTGTGCTCTTACAAAGGCGGCAAAAAAGCTGCAGCAGCATCATAATTTGATTTACTTCTTTGACAAATGCTGTAGAGATGTAGTAAATCCATGAAAACAGACGTAAAATCCTTTTATTGGAACAACGTCTTGAGTTTATGATAAAAAAAAGGCAGCCACACTGGCTCGCTCACACCTGCTGAACACCGCTCAGTGTGAGAGGAGAGTGAGAGACGCTGCTGCTGCTGCTGAGTTCACTCCAAGCAGCCAGCACAGGAGAAATGACAAATGACAATGTCCCCATTATACAGTTGGATAGCACAAATGGTTTTTATGGGGACATAATTATGGAGGTACGGCGCTCATTACTCGCTGTTCCCCTCGTAACGGAGGCAGACAGGAAGAAGGAAATCATCCAACCCAGCTCATAGTTTCACCACAGCTGTGTGACTGTGTTATGAGCTGATGGATGACAGAAGTAGGCGTTGGAGAGAAGAAGTCAAAGGATATACTTTTTTAAGCAGATATTGATATTTTGGACCAATGATGATTTTTTTGTACAACTTTTGGGAAAAAATAATTTTGAGATATTTTTGTGTCCTGTGATGTCTTGTGATACTTTTTGTTTGGTGCTTCACTTTGTTCATCTAAGTTTTCCATCTCTCCCTGAAATTATGGTAACAGACTCCAACCTAACTGCCCCTGTCTCTTTCTGCCTCCATGAACACTATTTGCATCTACTAAGAGTCTTAATCATGTTGATTCCCTATCGTTAATTATTTATATTGATCTATAACAGTAGTTCCCAACCTTTTCCTTTCTCAGTCTCAAAAATTTAATGGCTCACCTCAAACCTCATGAATACAAAGGCCACATGATGTAATCTCAGGGTAATTTTTTTTTTCTAAGATTGAACTTAAAGGACTGAAATGAATAAAGAAACATGTTGAAAGCTCAACAGTTGCAAACACAGCATCTGTAACATGTTGCAACACCCTCAGTTCTACAGCTTTTAAGGTTTTCACGTCAAATACTTGAAGAAAATTAAAACGCAACAATAAAAAGAATATTTGGACATTTTTTAAAAATAATTTTCAACATATGTGAGTTTTAACATTCAAAAAATTCTGTTTTTTAATAATTTTTAGATAATTGCAATCAAAAGAATGATACTTTTTTGATGACTTGGCAGCCCACTTGCAATACCTTTGCAGCTAGTGGATTGGTTCCATTATTTAAATTTCCCCTGTGCTACCAACAGATGTTATAGGAATATTTATCAAATCTGGTAACAATATAACTGCTGAGTTAAAAGTAGGAGTCATTGTTAGCTCAGCATAAAGTAAGAAACGGTAAAAAAAAAATAAAAAATAGACTGAGATCGGCACAGGGACATAGATACACTTGAAGCAAAGCTATTTATTGGGGGTCAACAAATGATACCAATAATTGATAACACGCAGAATATCTGACCCCAGTTCTCTGTGAAATTGATGATTATCTGACTGACCCAACTATAGAGTCTGAATAAATCTGTAAATGACTTTGGAAAAAACAAAATAGCTCCCTGCTGTCCCTTGTAGTAATGATGCTGAGGTTGGTGTGGATGAAAACAAAGCCTCAAAGACATGTGAATCCAGATGTCACACCTTAAGGTCCAAAACTCCAGAGCTGACAAACTATATTAACTGTTTCAGACATATGGAGGAGGTTAATCCTCTTCAAAACCCAATAGTCACTTCAGGCTAAATACTACCAGCACACTAACAGCTGGTGGAGACGGAGAACAAAACAACACAGTGGTAAGTTGTGAAATTCCTCATTTCAAAAGACCTATGCAACTGGTGTCCATATATCATAGAAAGTATATATATATATATATATATATATATATAGAAAGTGCATTTCTTTACAGATGATAGACAGAAACCATACCACAGTGGGTCTCACACTTCACAATCAGCATAGACAACTGTAACTACAGAAAAGGCTCAGTCAGCCAGCACTACCTGTCATGTGGTCACACCAGGGTCAAACTTAAAGGGTAAGCGCCTTGAGATTTATTTTCTTGTGGCAGTTTCTGAACCCTTTATGTCACAAAAATCCCCCAGGAATAGTCAGATGTCTATTTGACACACCAGCTGCACACATTCAGGAAACAGTCCATGTTAGTCAGGACTGTTATTCCTCCAGGCCACAATGAAAATGTTGCACAGGTTTGACTGTGAGACAGAGTTGTTATACCACTACATTAATTTTAGGTGTAGTGTAAAAAAAAAAAAAAGTAGGTCAAATGACATCAGTGTAAATACTGCAATAGCTTGGAGTGTTTGCTGCGTTTTGCTCACTTTACATTTCAGTGGATGACAACGCTCTGACATCACTACAACTTGGTGCTCATGCTAGATTCAGTGAAATGTTGGAGTCCCACAGTGTAATTTTATTTCATGTCACAGCAGTGCTGAAGCACAAGAGGCCTGACATGTAGAAGAGAAAGCGGGCGCTTCGTACACCCACACAGCGTGGCACCGTTCTGCTGGCTCAACGGTTTCATTTCTGTCACTGCTTCAGCAGCGAAACTCTGCCCACCACGAAGCATCTTTGACGTTTTCATCAGGCTGGGAGTCCTGTCTTGGACTTGCAATATAAAAAGGACGATGGTTTAAGTGTGTAAATGTGTGTGTGTGCTTCTGCAAAAGAAAAACGCGGCGTATAATCACACACCAGGGAGACAACATTATGTCACTTGGGTTGGGGCCGAACAATTTGCAACAATAATCTAATTGCAATTAAATTTCCTGTATTGCAATTGTGATTTCTTTGTGAGATTATTTCTAGATCCCCAATTCTATGGGTTTTTAAACAAACACATCATAGGAAATGGACATTGACATTAACTTTGGCACAACCCATGACATTTCTTTTTGACACCCATGACTGCCTTTTGCCCATTTTACTCACTTCACTTTTTACCACCCCTTTTGCTACCTCCTCCCAGCTTTCTTCCCGTTTTTTGTTGCCTTTGGCTATTTTTACCAATTTTCACATTTTTTTAATTACTTTTTCTTCCAGGTTTCTCAGAACTTTCTTGCCAATTTGTGTTGCTTTTGGGCCAGTTTGGTCACTTTTCACTCTTTTTTCACCTCTTTTGGACCATCATTTTTTGCTACTTTCCAAGTATTTCTCAAGTTTTCTCCCAATTTTCTTGACAATTTTTGCTTATTCTTGTTTATTTCTGGTTGTCTTAAATCTATTGTTATTGCTACTTCTTGCTGTTTTTGCCACTTTTCAGCACTTAAATTGTTTCTCTTGCAAACGCAGCTTTCAACAATTTTGCCATTTGATTGAGTGACACCTGTGTAGAAGATAAAACATTACCTGCAAAAATGGTTATCTAGTATTTTGACACAAGTTACAGAAAGATTGCACTGTCTGTGATCAGAATATTTCGATGGGTCATAATTTGCTTAAATCTAATTTGCGATTTAAGCTCTGATTGGGATTCAGTGTAAAAGTACAAAAATGAAGGCAGAGCTTTTTAAGAGCGCTGGGATTTGGTCAAAAAGTCTTTTTTAACTGCAGGGTATAAAATAAAGAAATGTAAGCTCAAACATTTGTCATTAAACTTACAGGTCAAAGCTGATCCATGAAACACTGTTTTCCTTTCCAGTCAAGTAAACTTGAGTTACAGGAGGTTGGACCAAGCATCAGTCTAACCTTGTAGAGAACACTTCTGGTCAATTATTGAACAAAAGGAGTCATATGAACTCATGGTCTCTATAGTAACAAAGGCTATCCAGGCCAAGACTTTGCATTGGACACAGTTGTTAAGTGAAACGCAGGCATCTGTCTCCTAAGTGGTTTCTTCCTCCACTTTTGATCCCCTGACTCCTTCTCTCATCCTCTCTTCCCACTGAGTGGAGGAAACTTGGCTGACGTGTGTGTGTGTATTCCCTGGGCCGCTCTCTCCGCTCTGTAACGGTGAGTTAGCCTTAGCGCTGATGGACACATCCCGGAGCGCGTGTCAGGTGAGCTCTCAATCTAAGGTCAGGACCTTGTAATGGGGTTAAGGACACGCTGACATATGTGTGTGTGTGTGTGGAGGGGTTTATGCTAATGGTGCATAAAGTGTGGAAAAAATAGAAGAGGACGTGGACAGAGTGGGAGTGTGTATGTGCTGTGTTGTGCATTAGTGCAGACTGTGAGTGCATTTCAGCTCCCTGTTAAGTGTGTGCACGTGTGCCTGTCAGATGGACAGTCTAAGTTCCCGTGGGTGGGTGTTGTATGTGCCAGGCCGTCCTGCTGCTCAGCACTGCAGAGGGTGACGTGACTCCCGTGCACCCTTCCACACTGCAGGCTTTACACACTCTTGTAGCCTTTTTTTGTACTCCTCCAGTCATCGCCCTGTCTCTCCCGTCTGCCCCCATGCCTTCCCTAACTTCCTCTCCCCCATCTGTCCCCCCCTCTCCTCACTGTCCTCATCCACTGATACTTGAGCCCATTGATTTGCAGTCAGAGTGGGTATCCTGCAGCGTGACCTTGGAGCATGTAAGCCAAGGAGAGGGAGGAGAAGTGGAAAGTGGAAGGACCAAGCAAAAATCCAAGCCCCTGAGTGATGTGTGAAAGTCTCTCTGGGAGTATGGGATCTGAGCGCATACAGATCAGCTCCTGCTGCTCCTCAGAGGCTTTCTAAACCCCGCAGAAGTGGCTCACATGCATCAGAGGAATGAAACTGAGCTGTTCAATCACAGGTGTTAGTGCCAGTCACACGTCATCGCGAGTTAATTCAGATTTGCCAGAGACATTAAGTTGCGATGAGTCTCTTTCTCTGGACCAATCAGCTGTCTGAAGATGGCATTAGCTGAACACAGGAGAAACAGGCGGCTTTCTCTGTTCAAAGAGTGTTATCAGATGATTTTCAGCCAAAGCTTCCTTTTCAGTGCGCTGAATTGTTTAGAGTCTAATCAGCAATTTGAGAGGAGGTTATGTTTACTGATCAAAAGCAGAACCCGCCTGCCCAGAAACTCCAAAACAAACCCATAATTTCCTGTTTCTGTAATTCCACTGGAGAAACACCAGTTCATCTGAGTCTCAGTTTCACTGTAAATAATAAGTAACACACTGACTTCACTTTCGATCATGGATCGTCGCAGATTTGTCAGGTCTCTTTTAAAGGTGATAGGATTTATTTTTAGATGTTTACTAGCTGGCTGGAGGTTGTAGATGCCTGATGCATTCAAGAAAGTTGGGAAGTCTAAACACTGTTTTCATTCATAATCTCTGAAAAATGGCCATTAAATCACAAATTCTCCAAGGGTATGTAAACTTATGAGCACAACTGTAGATGGAAATAAATCAGACGACCCCACCCCGAATGCATAATTCAACTGCTGTGCTAGTAATGATACAATCAAAGTCTAACGGTGAATGGAGCATAATGCTGATTGTCACAGGATGTAACAACAACTGTCACCACTGGCCGGATTCTATAAGCCATAGCATTATCCTAACAGAGAGAAGGGGTGACTATAATTGGACAACACTGAGCCAGGGCTGATGGGAAAACCCAGTTTGAAGCAAAAGTCATCTGAAGAGTCAATGTCTTTGGGGTCTGATGAAAGAGATCTGATTTTTGCGCTGCACTCAGACAAAGTGAAGTTATTTTGTTAAACTGTTTTCTGGCCTCTCACTGGTAAACAATCCGAGCTGGTAAACACCTCTGACTTTCATTACACAAAACAAAGCCAGAACTCTGCTAGTCGAGCTGTTTGCCTCATCTCAAAGACTTTACGAAATTCTTCTGATTTATAAGGTCAAGTCGATGACTTTGCAGATGACTCTCTCTCTTCAGGACAAAGACTTCTTAGATCTCTGGAACTTTAAAGTGATGTTTTGCAGCTGTGTTGTGGCTGTGTGAGCCATTAGGAGCTGCAGTGATGGCATTAAACTTGATGGAAAAAACATTACATGGAAGTGGCATTGTGCAATTTCTATTTTAGGGTACAAACTCAGATCTGATGTCTTTTAAGAGCAGGCCTCCTGCTTTTGATGCATACACTCTGGCTGCTGCTCTCATTGGAGCTGACACTAAATCTTTTAAGTATAGAATCAGGGGAATTACAGGCTTTAGTGTGAAAAATCCCAAACAAACAGTGCATGGAAGGTCATTTGACCCACGTTTCTTTACATCAACTTTCTTTAGTTCAGACCAACAGAAAAAGCGCTGACTCATTCTGGAGAGTTATTTCGAACGCCTGACACCACACACACTGGGTCAGATTCCAATAAAAGTGATAAAAAGCTCTCACAGCATTTGTTTGTTTACATTTTCAAGTATCACAGAGAGTAGTGTTTCAGAAAGGTACAAATATAGAAATTTTTCCCTTGGATAATACTACACAGCCATCAACATGTGAGTATAAGCAATGATCAGGTTTACTGCTTTATCCACAGGGGCAACCAAAGCTGAGGGAAAATCTGATTGGATAAAATAGAGCTCATCTTGATTCTCAAGTTTGCAACAGACTGTTTTATAACTTATTGGTTATTTAGTCAAGCAGAGAATAATTTTAGTCATCATGAAATATCTGTTTTTGTTGTTGAAACTGCAAATCCACTGTTCATAAATTTCACGTTTCTTTTCCAGTATGTCAGTAAGGGCATTAATCCCAAATATAAAATCAAGTGTGTATATTTATTAATACAACACTAAGTAATTTTGATTTTAAAAGATTCTAGGAATTGTTTGTCCCAGAGTGTTTGTGGTGTAAATATGATAGCATCATAACAGCCTTTCTTTTTGAGGAGTATAAGTAATATTTCAGTTAATAATATATTAGACATAATTTGGGTTCGTTGTTACTTATTAAGTCAATTATACATTGATACAGTTGTCAGTAATTCGCCAGTAAAATGCGATATTAGCACCTGCCCACAGTGCAGAAACTTCAGCTAAATGGTTCGCAACAGGAAGTCCTGGACAATAATAAATAAAAAAAAGTCAATGGCTATATTGCTGAAAAGGTCTGTATTAAAAGCTTTCCTGTCTCATTATTTTGTTCATCTGTCCACACGTTCTTTCTCATTCCTCTTATTTAATCTGATTTAATTTTGCCATCAGTGCTGCACACCTAATAGGAGTTGAAGCTAAATGTTGCATGTTAGACAGTCAACAAGACAGGCTACATGACGTCGTGTAAAGAACACAACAGTACAATCCCTGCTAGTCATAGACAGGATTTACATAATCTCAGCTAAACCTTCCTCTCAACCTCACGTGACCCAGATTCATTGGTTTCACCAGCTTGGCATAAACATTAAGAGGTTGTGGGTTAAATCTGTCAGCAGGATTGTATCCTCCCCATATTAAATTAATCCAGTCTTTAGATATTTGCATGCAAAGCATCTTCGAGTGTTCCTCCCTATAGTTGTGAAGGTAGGTTTTCACAGCCTTTACCTTCTGCAGCCTGGATGTGGTATCCGTCCCCACGGGCTGGCTTCACCTCCAGCAGCTGCATGGTTCGGTCCAACAGGCCGTGGATCACCTCGAAGCCTGGACTCTTGTTGTAGTAGACGGCACAGAAACGCCGGCTGTTCCTCGCTCCAACATCTGGTTGGTGGGATGGAGGAGGAGGGAGTGTTAGAGATGCTAGAAACATGAATACATCAGAGGCTGACGAATGAATCA